>OZ010718.1:27023710-27075989 GCA_963932345.1 Ophion ventricosus | reverse complement strand
TTACATTATACTGGGCGCGTTATAATTTATACTAATTAAATGGAAGTGGAACAAAGAGCTTCAGACTTTCAGGCAAATCTGGTCGTGTAATACGTAAATTGCATCTAGGGTATTACTCTCCACATTGTGGACCTCCTGGCTATTTCTATGTGGACCTTGGTCCTGTCTTTCCTACTCTTGTATTTCTCCCCCGCCCCTCACCTCCCCTCGCCACCCTGCCACCGTATCTATCCCTCTCCCTTCCACCCTCGTTCTCTCTCTCTCTCTCTCTGTCTACCTAATAAGCTGGAAACTTAATGCGGTTCAACCTAATAAAGCGGAATTACCCGTATTAACGATACCAGTGCGCCAGTGGAGGACGCCACGACTATATACGTGAGATTGGGTTCCAATATCAAAGCGGCTTTCCCGCAGCAGTACGCGGTAATGTGAATTTGAATTGGTTGCGGCTACCTCAGCTACCTCGTACGATCACCCCTCATTGCCCGTAGACCTACGAAAATCACGCGGACCACCAACGCGGTTTTCTCGTACTCCCGAAACGGGCCCCACGAGGAGATCATGCTGACTTTTGCTGAGCTACGAGCTGTGCCAATCCTTCGTGACCGACTCTTTTCCCGCTGAGAGCGACGTGATCGAGCGATACAAATATTTCGCCGGGATAGTTTTTTGTGTACTTGAAGCCACTGAGGATGCTTTAGGATGACATTTCATGGATGACCGAAAAAAAAAACAGCGATACTTTAGTAATTTAGTGGTGTTTACTCGGGTTACACTTGCATTCTCACATCAAAGCTGTTTTTCTTCTTTGTGAGGTAAATAAAATTGTTTACAATGCTTTTAAGGCCTTATATACGCGAAAAATTTCAAAATTTTTCTTTTTTTAATTTTTCATTCCATTAGCCTGAACGGTTAGGAATATTTTAAGCTTTACAGAATTGAAAAATTCCAAAAATTGTTAAAGTTACAGCATTACAGCATTTAGAGCGGCAAGGATTGCCGTCAGAAACAACAAAAAACATGCTGGAGACGTTGGTTGCTATTAAATAAGGTAAGATTGCATTTATAATAGATACCGCGCGGCGCGCCAGACCGCCAACTTCAAAGCCGTTTTTCCACGATTCACTTTTTTGAACCTTGTGAAAGTTCTAACTTTTGAACGAAGGTTCAGATCGCTTTGAAATTTTTACAACATATTCTTAGTATCACCACCTATCGTGTGAACCACAGAAACAAAAATTTCAATGACACAAAAAAATATAAAAAATAAAATACCGACAGAAAATTGAGTAAAACAATTTTAAGTTTCGAATTTTTATTATAATAATTTTTTAAAATAATATTGTTGGTTCACACTGAAGATACATTCATTATGCAATTATAAATATGTTCATTTTTTTCAGACAACCACATTGATGCAGAGAACTTTCACCATCAACGCGCGCGCAAAAAAAATACATTGCTTTATTATGTTATATCTCCGCCATTTGTTAATATTTCTGATTTTTTTTTTACATATACTTAACCATGTGCATAAATGATCTGTAAAAAAAATGTTGTCAATATATGCGTCATTTTTTTTAACCGCCTCTAGAAAAGTACCTTCGAAAATCGGCGAAATCGCGTATATAAGGCCTTAAGGCCTTAGGCCACATTAGGATTAGCCAAAAATCGATTTTTTTTTGTTAAAAATGTACCTCAGTACCTATAAAATTATATTCCAAAAGATTATGGGTGTGAAAAATCTCTAAGTACTCGATTTTCGAATTCTAGCGCAACCCCTCTTGATTCATGTCGTGACTTTCCACTAACTTTAAACGCGTTTATCACAAAACTACATTTTTCAAGTCGGCCGGACTCATAACTCAAACAAATTTCAACCGATTCACTTGAAATTTTAACTGTATATTTAGAATTACATTTTCTGAGGCACTACGTAGGATTTTTTTTTATTATATTGTATAGTTCCTTTTTTATAAACAATTTTCTGACGATTTTCTCATGGCATTTTATACTTTTTGTTTTAGAAATGCGCCATTTTGATAAAAAAACAATATATCAAAAAAATCCTACGTACTTCTATAGCTATTCTTGTATATAATCGAAAAAACTTTAGTGTCTCATCATAACTCAAAAATTATAGGAGCTGTTGAGTAGATAAGTGGTGCGGGAGCAAAGACAAAATTCCTACTTTACCGGCCGAGTTAGCCAAGACACGAACCATTGGTTCATGTCTGAGCTAAGTCAGGTTAGGATGGTCGAGTAGGATTTTGTCAGAGCCCCCGCACCTTTATCGACTGTCGATACTTACCGGTCGATGGTAAGGCTCCCTTGGTTACCGGCTGATGGTGGTCCCCCTCACGAATGGGGGGGCACGGAGAAGTCCGACTCCCGGCGAGGCCGCGCAATGACTGACAAAGAGTTGTGGTGCTTTGTAATAAAAGGGAGCCCCCCCCCCCCCTCGCGCCAGAAGGTGGGGCGGGAGGAAGAGTGGGGGGTCTAATTTCTCAGAAAGATTGTTTAAACATTTGTGGGTGGTGAGTCGTCGGGCGCCGTGTCAAAGGGACCCCCCCCCCGCGCGACAGCTTTGCGACGTGTTGAAACCTGTCAGCGAATGACTTTTCTCAGAATTTGTTTATCTGGGCAGCGGCGGACGAGTGAAAGGAGGTCAATATGGCCGCCGAATTTCGTGACATTTTTTCTACGCATTGTTTATCAAATGTAAACCTGTCAGCGAATATCAAATCTGAGAATTTGTTTATCCCGACGGTGGCAGAGGGGGCGGGGGGGGGGATTTCGTCAGATTTTTTCTAGGCATTGTTTATTGTCATTGGACACTTTTCGGCGCTTGACCAAGGATTCTCGCTCTCAAGTGCGATCACGGGAAACAGATCAGTGTTAAAAGACTGCTGTTTATAATATCGTGTCGAACCATGCGACTGCACGTGCCATTTTCATGCACACACACACACACACACACACACACACACACACACACACACACACACACACCCAATCAAAGCTATGCAATAAACGTGGTCACTAGGGGGCTATAAGTGGAGCGTATCTATAAAACTATTTGCCAGTATAGCATCTAACCCCCCCTCCGTCAACATGAGTCACTTCAGAGATTCGAAAAATCCGGTTTCTCAAAATTTGAAGAAGTTTGCTGAAGATGAACATCGAAAAAAATGCCCTCCAGCCCCCTACGAAGTTCCAAAGATTAAAGGGAGTGAAGCATTTAATGATAATGTTCGTCCCGGGCGATACGGGGCTGTGGGCGACTCACGGAAAAAATAGACCACCAAGCTCTTGTCGAGAAGTTGCCATTGAAGTCATGCGGCACGGAGAATCGTGCAAGAGACGTGAATTAAAAGTGCGCATCGAGAGATTGTTGAATAACATTCGACAATTGAAAGGAGAAATAGACTCGTGGTCGCAGATTCATTCGCTGGCGATAATGTTTGAAAAAAAAGTGAATTTGGAGCCATGGAAGAGCTAACGTCCGTAAAATCTCTCCCTCCTCGATATTGGTCGAGGAGTGCGAGTGGGGGGTGTAGTGGAGGGGAGTGAGTATATAATCTCATGAAGACGGCTTCGAACAATCAGACGAACGGCAAGTGAAAAATGGAGGGGATCAATAAGGTTGGCAAATATGCCGATTTTCTCCCGGCGAAAAAACTGAACGAGCTGACAGCCGAGTCGGAATATCCCATCACCAATATACGGGAAGTGAACACCAAATATGGAAAAAAGTTCGTGATCAACATCCGCAACGAATTCACCGTGTTTCTACCGACGAGGATCAGCAAGGTGCTTGAAGCGAGTCCAGCAACATTTCAGACGATGTTGGCAGCAGCGTACAAAGGCGATCTCTGCATGGTGTACATCGGTGGAAAGTTTCACGGCATGGAATTCAAAAATGTGTCGAGCGAACCTCGCGATCGCGGTGACGATTGACATCAAGTGAATTGCGAGTGAAGAAAAAAAGTGAAGAAACTTGTCGCCCGAGTCGCTGTGGAAATTCACCGAGTCGCAGTGGGGTCTCGAATTCACCGAGGGTCGGACGATGTCGGCAGAGAAAATCCGGACCAGCGAACTTTGTCAACGTGGATGACGGACGATTTTGCCACCAGCAGCAGACATGTGTGTTTCACCAAAGCGCTTGATCCAGAAGCTGCGCCTAGAGATCTGACGAGAAGAAGAAATCTACGAAGCCCCCCTAGCTATTTGGAGAAAGTTTGTGTAAATAAGAAGAAAAAAACATGTTGTAATGAATAAAAAAATTTATTTTCTCATATCCTCTTTCAACCATTTTTCCAGACATTTAACATTTTCATAGGCACACTTGAATTTCGGGTCGAGAGTCGTATGGTAGGGACATCCGTTGTTTCGTAGCTCTTTTGACGCAAGTTTGTGCAACGATGGGCAGTTCAGAGTCTCCAGTTCGATAATCTCCGTTGCTTGGTCGGTGAATTTCTTCAACCACAGCGATTTCTCCAATCCCTTGATGTAGACGATTCGAGCGTGTTGTAAGATTGATCGAATGAACATGGGGATCGTGTCGTGTGGAAAGTCGCCATCTTCCCATCGCAAACCATGGTAATTGCGTTCCAACCACATATTCGTACTCTTGTACTTTGCGGGCAGAGAGTGCCAGACGTACGGTGGTTCGAAGAGCAACGTCAGAGGCTTGCTGTCAACACTCGTCACCTCGACAATTGATATTTCCTTTGGGACGAATTGGTTGATCGGTCGCGTGAAGCCTTGCACGTCAACGATGAACTCCATGACGATGACTGAGGTGGCGCGCGACCTCAATTTTTTTTATATCAACTTTCTGACGCCGCCACCTATCGGATTGTACTCGACAATACGATCATGGAGAATGAGACAGTATGCGGAAGTATTGGCGGGAATATTGGTCTTTGATTCAAATTCGATGCGTACGTCAACGGGGCCGGATTTGAGAGAATCGTTCTGCTTCGAGCAATCAATGACAAGGAGAGGAGCATACTTTATGAAATCCAATTTTTTCAAACATGGTTCGGGCTCTCTATTGTAGTACGAATATTGAAAGTTTGCATACATTTGATAGAGAAGCGCATATTGGTTCTTTGTGATGTCCAGATTCAAATTCCCATAGGGATAACTTTGCGAATTTAGGTAGAGTTTAACATCGGTGATGTCACAATTATCGAAATTGCTCGCATTTGCGCTTTTCTTATTTTTACGATCAGTCTGGAAGGCTAGAATGACATATCGCGGCTTCTCAAGTTGCGTAGATGTCTTCACGGCCCACATGTGTTTTGAGGTCTCGGGGAGCATTGGGTATTCGTACAATTCCCACGAACGGAAAGTCATGGATATCGGTGTGTCTTTACCGATAAACTTGAGAAGCTGAATTTTACATTTATCGGAGAGTGTCACGTACGGTACGAGCCATTCTACTTTTTTCAACGTGAATTTAATGTCGACGTCGCCCGCGGCTTGCCATATCGCATTATCATCAGTCTTCGATCTCAATAGAATCAATTCATGCTTCGCGTTTACAACAATTTTTTGATAATCTTCAGCGAAACCGAGGATCATACTCAGCGGTATGCATACGTCAAAATTCCCATCAGAATCTGCGACAGCGTGCCCGCTGCGGGCATCATACCAGCCGGCATTCTCAAGCTTATAGTTCTTGGATTGACTCGCGTATCCCTTCATCGAACTCGTTATGCCCACATTTTTGCATCGATCTATTTCCATGGCATTGAGCTCATATCTCACTTCGTCGAACAAATAGGAAATGCCATTATTTGCGAAATGCGTATTGGCAGCCAGTGTACCATCGGCTTTGGTGACTCGCCCGCATACGCGTAGCAAACTTTGACTGGGAAGTATGCATATGTCTTGATGCTGAATGGAAATACGTATTTCATCACTGTTATTAAAGGTTGTGGATGCATACGGCTGATGAGCATGAATCTCATAATGCGCGATGGAATCATCGAAGATGACGGGTGTTTTGATATCAGTTATTTCCGCCTCCATCTCAAACAACATACACACGCAATGCAGATTATATAGTTTTTTATGCGATTTTTCCACGTATTCGGAGACCCAATCTCTTCAAAAACAGCACGTTCTGCGTTGTTAGCGACGTGCGTGTCCATCGATTACTGGCCTCTCTCCTCCACGGAGTATTCTTTTTATAAGAGACTCTATGAAAGACTATGCCCATTGCGATTTAATGTGTAGTCGTATGGTAATTGTTTCACCGCGAAAGTTCACCAAATCACCGTCCTGATCCACTATTCGGAGCTGAATATTGTCTATCGTCTTGCTCGCGATTGGTAGATAAATTACGTGCGATGGAACCTCGATGATTTTATAGCCTGGTGGTACGGATGGGAAAAACTCGTGGATTGTGTGTACTCTTCGCTCGTTAATATAGGCGCCTGCTGTGAGGTTACATTCGACACGCAAGGCGTTCACTTTGAGAATGGTCACTAGATTATCCGATTGATGCTTTTCACCAGCTCTCAGTTTACGCGGCGAAAATCCTAGCATACGTCCAATAGAATCGGCGGACGTGAAATATATTTCATAATTACACTCGATTTCACTGCGCAGCGTATTGTGGTTGAGCCTAATGCGAATGCTAATTTGTTTTTTTGCTAGCTCTTTTTCCAAGTATGTCGCAATGTCGTCTATTTCATAACTCCCAGTAGGAATGACAAAAACTTCCTTGCCAACGTAAAATTTGTTGTGTCCAATGTCTATATTTGGAATAGAATTGTAGGTTAGGAGTTCGATAAGTCCGAGGGTATAACTCTTGTGGGGGGCGAGTTCAATGGGGGGAAAGTATTGAGCCTCGAGCACAGACGATGATCCCGATAAGGTCAACGTAAGACTGTTATCCATAATGGTGTTTGACAAACTGACTCGATTTCTTCATTATCATCCACTTTTATATAGAGAAAATTTCCCTCCTCGTTGTAGTAATTGTTGACAGAGAAACTTGAGACATAAATGACCACATTCGAATGTACCGTATTTTTGGTACCCCTTGTAATTATAATTTACGCTACCCACACCGAAGTATTTTAAAAGTTCAGCTGGTGGTTGAAGATTGCCGAAACTATCGAAATACTGGACTCTATTGTCAGTTTTTTTGTACGCCACCCAATGTGTGCCAGACCCCATATCCTCATCGAGATTTACAATGGCACATTCGTGTCGCCATGGACCACCCTTGGGCAATTGATTTCGCATGTAAACTCCACGAAAATAGGGGATTTTCATAATTTTGGCGTATTTCAGTAAATCGGCGTCGGTGAGTGGTCGGTGAGGTAGCTCTACTTTAAGTTTTTTGGCGCGATAAAAAGACCCATTCCCTGTTTGTACGGCTTGAGATGCACGCCTTTGCCCAATGCTATTGCTTCAATCGTTTGATTGTGACGCTTGCTTTCTTCGAGCTCAAGTTTCGCTGCTTGAGCGGCCTTGACCGCTTTGACTATGTTGGCCGTGCCACCGGCTAGCGCTCCCGCAGCGCTAAGACCGGCAAAGATGGGCACGAGAAACGGTAGGAAGCCACCGATTTTACGAGGCACGGGTAACACTCGAGGGGTACGCACTTTGCGCGTGCCACTTGCGACCCTCTTGACAGCTGTTCGGGCACCCTTTAAGGCTGACGCAGCGACTACACTTGAATCTTCACTCTTAACCATGGCTTCTCTTGCCGCATCGATAATTTTCTTCAAGCCAACAACTTTTGTCCCCCTCTTCTCCTTCTTCTTCTTCTTAATCCCCATGCCGAATTTTCTCTTTGTTTTCATGATACCTGTTACGGCAAGCGCATTTGCTTTCTCCCCAATACTAGCGTCCCCGGCGCGAACTCGTTGCCAAGCTCTCTCCTGCAATATTTTATCCGCAGAATGTCTAGCTTTGAGGTTTTCACGATTTTTCGAATACGCGATATCGTGCTCCTTGCAAGCTGCATCCAACGGATTTATTCCAGGATCGCCGCGTGCAAGACGTTTAGCTAGCTTTGTGCCGGGTCCGCAATACTGATACCCAGGCAAATGCAATTCAACGGGAAGATTGTTGATCATACGATTGAGGAGACCTTTACCGGACTTGACACGACGTTTAATCATGATGAAGGTTGACCCTCGACTGAAGTGGTAATCGATATAAAAGCTCGTTTTATATGAAAATTATGTCAGTCGCGACAAAGATGAAGAAGAAGCCGTGTGGAAAGCTGCCGGTAATAAACTTTGACGAATTTACACAAATTCGGGGCGGGGGGGAGGGTGGACGAAAGCGTCATGGTGATTTACTGCCAAATACGATTCGCGCAGTATTCTGCGGTCCCTCAAACTGCGGAAAAACCAACGCGTTGCTCACCCTTGTAATACACCCTAACGGTCTCAGATTCGAAAACGTTTATCTCTATTCAAAGTCGCTGAAACAACCAAAATACCAATTACTCGAAAAATTTCTCAAGCCAGTGAAGGAGCTCGAATATTATCCATTTAATGAGCATGAACAAGTGGTGTCACCGAGCGAAGCACGACCAAACTCGATATTCATCTTTGACGATATAGCGTGCGAGAAACAAGACAACGTCAGAGCCTTTTTCTCCATGGGAAGGCATGAGAACGTTGACTGTTTCTATCTTTCTCAAACATACGCTCGTATTCCTAAGCATCTCGTACGCGATAATACGAATTTCATAGTTCTCTTCAAGCAGGACGATTCGAACCTTAAACATGTGTACGATGACCATGTCAATACTGACATGTCATATACACACTTTAAAACTATATGCTCCGAATGTTGGAATTCCAGCAAGTATGGATTCCTTACAATTGACAAGGATAGTAGTATCAACGAGGGTAGGTATAGACGGGGATTCGATTCTTTCCTGCGAGTCAATAAATGACGTGCTCTTTGCTCCAATGCAAACAGTATTGCAAGTGTTGTGAAACTGACAACAGCATGAAGCGTCAACAACTTTTGCAAGAAAAAGACGTGCTGCAGCAAATCGTCAAGGCTAGTGATGCAATTAGGCGAAAACATCGAATGATAAAGATGGGCAGAGATAATGCTGATCAGGCGATGAAGGATGTCTTTAAGCCGATAGTCACACCATTAGAAAAGCTCGTTTCTCACAAGAACGAGATGCCGACAATGAAGCAGGAGGAGGAGGAGGAGGAGGAGGAAATCAAGAATGAAATGAGAGAAGAAGTAAAGTCACCCAGAGCTTCACCTTCAACAGAGATGTATGAAGATGCCAGAGATTCACCTTCCACAGAGGCGTATGACCACAAAGATGATGATGATGATGATGATGAAGAAGAGGATGAAGATTATTCATCGGATCGCGCCAATGAATTGATAAATAAATATCTCATATTATTACGCATGGGTAGAAAGAAAAGCCTGGATACATCGTATGGAGTACGAGTTCTCGCGAATGCAAAACTAATGATTGGCGATTCTCGCATAAATTTCGATTCTCAGCATATTCGTGTGGGGGAGAAAGATTATGCAAAAACTGCTGGATTAGCGGAGCTTCTATTTAAAAAAGTGCCAAACGTTGGGATTCTCGAACCGACGGATTTGAAAAATTATGAGAATATTATCATTGCCACGAATGCTCATAAAAAATATTATCGTCCCGACGGAGCTGTGCGACGTGAAAACAGTCACAAATTCAAGATTTATATTTCAAAAATAATTCGTGCACGTACGGGTCGGGGGATGCCCAAGTATAAGAAAGCTAGAAAAAATATGCAATTTGATTATGTTTACTGGGACAATGCGAATGAGCTTGTAGATCGTCTTCGATTACTCCACGCATCTCAAGCGGCAGGCAACTCATCGCATTCCAATGAAATCATATCGATTATCGAAGAATTGCGTGAGGCTGGAATTATTTATTAATAAAGCAAAAGGATAGTTTTTTCACACATTCGCATGTTGAACGTTGATGTGTGTGGACTAACCGCGCCATGAATGATGACAAAAAATGGACGCTCGTGCGAGAGCTGCATAAGCCTGCACGAAGAAATTATACTCGGCGACACGTTGAAATTCGAGGTCTGGATGAAACGTGGCAAGCCGACATCGTAGATATGTCATCGTACGCGAGGCAAAACTCACAACATAAGTACCTCCTAACCGTCATCGATATATTCTCCAAATTTGCCTGGGCCATACCGTTGAGAAGCAAGAGCGGTAGAGATACAACGACTGCAATGAAATGTATACTATGTCAGGGCCGTGTACCCAAGAACTTGCAAGTTGACCGCGGAAAAGAATTTTATAACTCTCAGTTTGAAGAGCTTATGAAAAAATACAATATTAACATGTACTCAACGTATAGCAATTTGAAGGCATCAATCTGCGAGCGTTTCAATAGAACGTTAAAAAATAAAATGTGGATGCAATTTAGTCTACGTGGAAGTTATAAATGGATGGATATTCTGGATTCTCTAATGACCGAATACAACAGCACCGTGCATCGCACCATCAAGGTGAAACCAAAAAATGTCAATACGGCAAATGAGAAACAGATCCTCCATCGTATTTTCCGCCAGCCTCGAGTAGGAAAAAAATCACAAAAATTCAAAATTGGCGATAATGTGCGAATTAGCAAATTTAAGCATGTATTTGAGAAGGGTTACACGCCAAATTGGACAACCGAAATATTCACGATATACAGAGTGAAGAAAAGAACGAATCCAACGACGTACAATCTCAAGGACCATCGGAACGAACCCATCGCCGGCTGTTTCTACGAAGAGGAGCTCCAGAGCGTCAAGCATCCCGACATTTACCTCGTTGAGAAGATTGTGAAGAAACGCGGTGATCGAATGCTCGTCAAGTGGTTGGGCTTCGACGATGCACACAACAGTTGGATCGACAAATCAGAATTGACAAAATGAAGAAATCAAATAAAATTTTTATTATTATTATACAAAATAGTTGTAAAAAAAGTTTTTGAATAATCATTCAAAAATTCGTAAAAAAATGTTTTTTTTCTCCCTTAGACCGCAAGAGTTCTCTCTCCTTGGTATTCTCGGGAGATGTTTGCATGCGTGCGTAACCCACTCGATTCATTGCTCTCGAATCTCCCTCCATCTTACGCTCATCTCATACACAATTTGCTTACGTTCTAGGCACGAAAGACTTCAACGTCTCTTGTTTTCGACGACCATTCTCCGCTTAGGGGAGGGGGGGAGGTATTTTTGGCATTGAATTTGAGGAGATGAATTTTTGGCATTGATTTTCATACGGTTTTTAGTTATTTACACACCATTGTACAGCTTGGGGTTTTTTTCATCTTAATATTCCATATCGTCGGAAGCATAACCCCATGGAAGAGTGTCCGTGGAATCTGGGATTAGCACTCTTTTGTCATCTCTCCAGCTGAGAGCAACTTTATTTTGCATCGCCGTGTGAACAATGTGTTTTTTACTCATAATCAATTGTTGCGCCTTGACGAGGTTTTCGTGCGCAAACAAGCAATTTTTGAAATCGTCGAATGTGATGGATTTCAGGGTTGACCGCCTAATGCCCTTAGCTCTCTTCTTTGAATCGCCGCAATCGAGGATCTTAAACGAGTACAATTTCGCTCTCAAGCCCACAAATTCCGTCATAATATGGCCATTGTTTTCATCTTTCATGAGGCCTAATACCTTTTTATTTCGCAAGGGCATATCGTAGGGATTGTTTGGGGAATAATCGGACGTGTCAAACTTGTCAATGTCACACTTGATCGTTTCGTAAATGTCAGGCACGCTGAAGTGATAAATGAGACTATCAGTATCTGTATACAACAATTTTGCATGATTGTTAAATCTTTCGAGTATGTAATTGTAGTGAAAATTGTAAATCCAGAGTTTGGAGATATCGAGGATTGAGAATCCGGTGTAGATGGGCTTATTGAATAGAACGCACGCTCTATTGAGCTCGATTATAACGATGTCATTGTCAAATATGGTGCAGCTATGAAACGTTGGCTTGGCGATTTGCGCTTCCGCTCCCCACCGCCCCTTCCACTTTGTTACAAGTCGCACTTCCCGATGTTTCCTCACATTTTCCATTGTTTTACCAAAGACCGCATTGTTCATGAGTTTATAAAAATTTTTCTCAAAATCATTGTTAGATTTTTTTCTCAATTCCGTATTTACATCAATGTATTTTTTTAGCCAAGCGCGCTGCTTGAATTTGAGGATTCTGTGCATTTTTGTGACGCGAAGTCCCAATTTCAAGCATTGCTTCAAATTTCGATAATGAATTACATACTTTTCTTTTCGCATTAGCGTGGTTGTTAATTTTTTCTGAGTGCTCCCAGGCGGGACGTAGTGTTCGGGGCACAAGGGCAGATCTTTGTGTGTGTTGTGTAAGTCTCGAGGATACTCTAAATCAA
This sequence comes from Ophion ventricosus, assembly GCA_963932345.1. Lineage (NCBI taxonomy): Eukaryota > Metazoa > Arthropoda > Insecta > Hymenoptera > Ichneumonidae > Ophion > Ophion ventricosus. Next base: position 27,063,556 of record OZ010718.1, on the reverse strand, counting down.
CTTCAAGAATGTATCCCGTTTCACCGTCATCCGGAATACTCTCGATACGTTCCTCGAAATCGTCTACCCAAACAAACGCGCCGTAGGGCAGTGACTCACACATAGCTGCACCATACAGATTATTAACATCGTAATACATTAAGTATGACTCTGGCTCGTTTGCATTAAAATCATCTTTCATGTAGCGATTATTTGCTTTCGCATACCTATTGCAGCACTGCGCTACTCCACCGCGAATACCTCTCTCGATGAACATCAACATGTCAACGTCGACCAAAAGTTCGAGTTCGACATTGGTACATTTTAACATTGCATCAAAGGATAGGCCGGGAGCGGTGAAATAATGCAATGGATCGAGGTCATATGTGCTGATGCAATTTTGACGAAAATTTTCAAATATGTCCGTCAGTAGGAGTACATCGGTTTTCAAGTACAAGTCGGAATATTCCCCCAACGTTTTAATGTCAAAGACTGTCCAAATTTTGCAAGCGTGTGCGTAATCGTCCACCGAGATATCCTCATTATTGAGTCGAGAGAAAAATTTATCTTTAGCGGGCAATTCCGTCTCATCGAGTCGCTGCCAAGAGTCCAAGTAGTCATAGGGAAACACACCTTTCCTCGTCAATAATTCAAATTCCCTGGGTTTAGCGCAATGCTTACGTGTCACTATTTTTTGATCGTCTTTCAGATAAGACGCTAATTTTTCAATGCCACCCGCCATAAATCTCATAGAGTCGATGAATCGGTACTGCACGCGTGTGCCTTTGACGCACTTTGAAAATGAAATATATTTTTCCTTGTTAATGGGGAGAAGACTGATCGATCCCTCGAATGTTCGAGCCAATGCGACTATTAAAAAGTGTGCATCGTATCCCGACAAATTGTGAAAAATTATGGGAACAACGTGGCTATTTTTGTAATTTAAATTGCATCCTTGATGAGCAGCACCACGAAATTTCCCCGTAAAATGACAATGATCTCGCACTCTCACTTGATTAGGAGCAAAAGATTTTTCACAAACGTGACATTTTTCAGCTAACTTGAAGCTTCGACTTTCGTCAACGCTCAAAGGTTTCATCGGTACGACTGTCTGAAAAATTACATTCAATGAGTGGGCCAGTTCTTCCAAGTCGCGCATGAACCATTCAATACAGTCTTTTCCACGATTCACTCTGTACTCTGAGAGCGCGTCATTAAAACTACAATGCTTATAGTAGGCAATACTGTGGGGAGTATGCTTCTGATAGTTTACAGTGTTAGTCTGCGATGCTGCGACCGGTTCGAGCAAACATTCCAAATCTGCATAAATTACAAATGGAACTATCTCCTTGTGCTTGTAATTTTTGAATTTCAATATTGTGTTGGTAACGTCGGGAAACATAACTCGGCAATTATTACTACAGTCCTTTTTGTGCCTTTGCAATATTTCTTCTCTGATGAAGTAGCACAAACATCGGTCGCAAATCCACGTGTAGCGTTTTCCCCTGGAGATCTGCGCACTCACGAGCCTCGAAATGTTTTTAATCCACGAAAAATGATGATACACCTTGGGAACACCTGCGTCCTCCTCCTCCTCCTCCTCCTCCTCCTCATCGATTTCCGCTCTGATCATGAGTAGATGAATAGTTGGTTTATCCGACATCTGTTTACTCAAATATATCGGCACAATTTTACTAGTGCCGTCTTTTGTCACGCCGTCAATCCCGTACACGTGGATCGATAAGCTATTCGATTGCTCAAATTTTTTAATATTTAACAAACTCATGGGAAAATCCAGGCCTTCATAGTTGAGCACCTCGCTGTAATGAGGATACGAACTCTTACGTACAGGACTCCCCCTAGGTGGTGGGGAGAGAGCTGCTGTGACGGACCAGAGAAAACAATAGGGGTCATTGTTTTCAATATTGATGACGACCCGTTTCATCTGTATATCCCGCGGGAGACGCGTGTACGTGGATAAGCTTCCTCGCAGTGGTTCGTACTTGTTAATGTTTACAAGAAGATGTGAGATTTCATGTAATGTCCAACCAGACTCTTTCTCCTGAAAGTCCTCGATTTTCGTCGAGAGTTTTGTTTGGACGTACTCGATGAACCACTCGCTAATATCGCTCGACGGTAAGATGATTGCGTTTTTCGTTTGAAATGTCTTTTCCTCCTCAATGATTTCATTCACCTTCATGAGGTGAAATTTGCACGCTAATGTCACATTCACCTTCACGTTACCCTCCTCTCGCACAATGTTTTCCAATTTTGCGATAACCACGTGCATCGCATCTTCGAGGAAACTTTGCACATCTTTGTGCTCGAAATTCACAATGGAGCCCGTCTTTATCCGATTTTGAAATGCCGCCTCAAGATCGACCCACTTTAGTTTATCACTAGCATCGCTCACACCAGCACCGCTTACACCAGCACTGCTTACACCTGCTCCACGCGCGATTTTTTCCCTCAACGACGACAACTTTGCTAATGTCGATTGAATTTTCAATTTTTGACCAACGTTAAGCCCCGGTTTTTTCAATGTTTTCCCCAAGAGCTTGACGTGCACATCGCAATACTTTTGCCACTTTTCCGCCTGCGAATACCGCGCGCTCTTCAACGTATCGATAATTTTGTCGCAATCGTCCATGATGACTGCTCAATGAATCGAAATCAAATACGCATGTGGAAGGGCTGATGAATATATTTGAGAGAAAAATCTCTATATAACAGCACGCGCGCGCGCGCGCGCGCGCGCGCGCGTGTGTGTGTGTGTGTGTGTGCGTGTGTGTGTGTGTGTGTGTGCAGGGACGCGCGCCCGCCCGCTCGAACGTCGAGTTTGTATACACAAGATCGAGTTCTAAACAGCGAGACGTTGTGTGTGTGACTCTTCAATCTTGAACGCAAATTCCTCGATAATTTTCTGCCTTACCGACGAGAGGGTAATTACACATTGAGCAAATCGTCACGGTCGACACCTCTCACTCAACACCTCTGATGACCACCGAAAAAGCGTCTGATTTCTACAATGCATAGAAAAAATCTGACGAAATCCCGTCGCTCTCTTTTCTTCCACCGCCAAAATTTCAAACGTCCGATAAAAACAATGCGTAGAAAAAATGACACGAAATTCGGCGGCCATATTGACCTCCTGTCACTCGTCCGCCGCTGCCGGGATAAACAAATTCTGAGAAAAGTCATTCGCTGACAGGTTTCAACACGTCACAAAGCTATCGCGCGGTGAGGGGGGGGGGGGGGGGGGGTCCCTTTGGCACGGCGTCCGATGACTCACCTCCCACAAATGTTTAAACAATTTTTCTGAGAAATGAGACCCCCACTCTTCCTCCCGACCCACCTTCTGGCAGGGGGAGGGGGGTCCCTTTGACACGGCGCCCGACGACTCACCACCCACAAATGTTTAAACAATCTTTCTGAGAAATTAGACCCCCCACTCTTCCTCCCGCCCCTCCTTCTGGCGCGAGGAGGGGGGGGGGGGGGGGGGCTCCCTTTTATTACAAAGCACCACAACTCTTTGTCAGTCATTGCGCGGCCTCGCCGGGAGTCGGAATTCTCCGTGCCCCCCCATTCGTGAGGGGGACCACCATCAGCCGGTAACCAAGGGAGCCTTACCATCGACCGGTAAGTATCGACAGTCGATAAAGGTGCGGGGGCTCTGACAAAATCCTACTCGACCATCCTAACCTGACTTAGCTCGGACATGAACCAATGGTTCGTGTCTTGGCTAACTCGGCCGGTAAAGTAGGAATTTTGTCTTTGCTCCCGCACCACTTATCTACTCTGTTGGTCCGGCCGTTGACCTTCCAGAAATAAACGCGTCATCGGAAAAATGCTGCACAGTCGCCATTTTGACATGTATCGCTGTGAAAAAATAATTTTGTATAGTCAATTACGTGTATAATAAAACCCCTATTTTGTAATTCCGATTTATTTTATGGTTTCGCTGAAAAAAAATCACAAAATATGTCCTTTTTTGCCTCTAGAGTGGGCTAACTCCTTAAGGGGGAAAATACATGTAGCGGCATAAAAAAATCTATTTTTTTAAACTTGAAACGTTACTACCTTAAGGACGTCGTTATTTTGCGATACTTTTAAATGAAAAAAAAATTATTTGAACAGTTCAATTATGTGATAAATTGTACGTAAAGTTTCGTAAATGTTAAGCGCTTTGTTCCTTTCCCAAAGGAATGATAAAAATTGGTTCTTTTTTTTTATCGTCTACGTGTATTTCCCCCCTTGAGGTACCAAACAAGTCCCAGTGAGTTACCGGCTATTTCTCCTTGAGACTTTTGTGCTTTTGTGTGAGGCAAATAAATTGTTTACACTGCTCTTAAGAGAAGAAATACATGTAACGGTAAAAAAAATTGATTTTTTTTACATGTAAAATGTTAGAAGCTGAAGGACGTCTCATTTTGCGATATTTTTTAATAAAAAAAATTATTTAAACAGTTCGATTATGCAATAAAGTGTACTCAAAGTTTCGTAAATCCAAAACATTTTGTTCCATTAAAAAAAAAAATGATAAAAATTGTTCATTTTTTCATCGTCTACGTGTATTTCTCCCCTTAAGGCACCAAACGGTTGCCAAAAAATAGTTAATTCCTCATCACATTGCCGAGCCTGTCGTCGAAGTGCTCGCAAAAGTGAGAGAATCGTTTCGGCGGTCAATCAAAAAAAAAAAAAAAAACGAACAAAAAAAAAAACCGCGCAAAAGGCCAAGCGTAACTTGATATTTTGACGTTTCTATTTCTCAATTAAGCCGCTATTCGTTGATCGGCAAACCGATAACCGCACGAGAGGTCTGACCGACATTTCAGCGATATACGCGCTTCAGCGAATTCGCTCGCGCTCTCCGCAGAAGCTTTATTAATCGACCTCCTCCTCCAACCCTTCTCCAACCCTCCCGCCCCTTCCGCCCACCCTTCTCGCTGCGTTTCTCGTGTCACGTACGTGCTCGGCTATCTTCGATCGAGCGGCTATGCCAAAAAAAAGGAGCAAACAATGACAAGGTATTTCGCATCGACCTGAGTTCCAAAACAAAAAAAAAACGAAAACAAAAAAAAAAGAAAGGTATAATCGTGAAACGGAAATGTGGAGTCACGTTATAACGGGAGGGTCGCGTGCCGAAGTTTTCAGTTGGCGAGTCGTCGTGATGAGGGTAAAAAAATGGAACGTTGGATCAGGGGCATGAAATAGTCCTGCGACAAGCTTTGATTTAATGTCCTCTTGGCTAATGAAACCCAAGGGCCAGATAGTCCGAAGCCGATGATTGAGGGGTAACACTTTTTTGAGATTTTCGAAAAAATTGATTTCCTTTTTTTGGCTGGATCTATTATTTAGATTATTTAGATAAATTTAGATTGAAGGTAGTATGAAAAAAAGTATTTGAGTTTAAAACGCTGAAGCGGGACGCTTTTTTTCTTTTGCGTTTTTCTCGAAAGTACTTTTTTTTTCATACTGGTGGACAAAATATCTCGAGATCTACTCAAGCGATTTTCGTGAAATTCGTACCGCGTATTCTTTATAATGTTATCTAGGATGAAGCATAGGATTTTTTTTTAATTTGAGAACCGCGTTCATTTTTTATTAATTTTTAAAATTCAACATTTTCGTAAATGTCAGAGTTCTCTTTTCAGGCAGCTGTTATTTTTACAATTTTTTTTTTTTTACCTTTGAGACACTTTGCCTTTCTTCACAAGATTTTTTTTTTTACTTGTCAGACGATGCCTGATTGAGAAAAAAATTCCAGCATCGGCAAGGATTTTCAAAAAAGTTTCCTACTAGACAACTTATGTCTGCGCCATTTTTAAATTCATTTTATTCGTTTGTTTTCAAATTTGTTCATAAAACTATAATGTATTTGTGAAAAATAATTTTTTTTGAATATATTTAATAGTTTTTTTTTTTCAAAATTTAGGTTCATGTTCTTAAAAAACATCTCAAGAATGTATAAAAATTAGTTGGACTATTTCAGATGCGAATTGCGAGCTGGACAATTCCCGCAAATCGACAACGACGATGAGGGCACGCCAAGGGACACAGCGGATTGCACCTTAATTAATGCATGAAATAACTTGAACAAATTACCAGAGATCTATGAAAATATGAATAAATTATTGTCAGAGTTGCGGAAATTTCCGTTTTCTTTTCACAATAAAAAAAAAATCCAAAACATCATCTAATTTTCGGTCTCCTAAAGTGGTTGCCCGCCTTAATACAGAACTAATTTAAAGCCTCATTGAATGTTCGCATCTATCATTACTACCTCATTGTCCTTTCCTTCCGCTTTCCAGTCTCGTTTCCATCTGCCGTTACATCAAACGTTCCAGTCCGAGGTCAAGGCAGCTAAAGATGGAGAAGGCACGGGCAAGGAAGCCTGCTTCCGGTTCCGGAACATTCCTAGGAACGCCATCGAAGGGGTGGATCGGAGAGTTGCAGGTTGGAAAAGGATCGAGATGGAGGTTGGCCGTGAAGGACGGAAGGTGGAAGATGGACGGGATGGCATGCCTAGAGCAGTTTGTCACAGTCAAGTGCTCGCTAGGTATGCGAGACCATTTGTCTTGAAACTTGTATCCTATTCTGGGCTGGCCGTGTCATTGACGGTAACTGTTACCAGCTCGTGTTGCTACTAAACTCTGCCTCGTCCAATACGCTCTCGCCAAGCTGAATTTAGGTCTCGGCCTATTTAACTAGTTTCCCACTCAAACATCCGGATCCTTGTCATCTGTGTGTGGATACAAAGACAACCTCAAATGCCACTGGCATCAAGGCAGTCTAGAAATTGGGGGAAAAAAATCGATTTCTTTGGTTTTAAAAATGAGTGACATCAATTTCGAGCAACGGTGCGCTTCCGGATTTGCCTCAGACTTGGGCACAGTGCAATGCAAACTTTTGCAATACTTCAGCAGCCCTACGGAGACAGTGTTTTGTCAAGGGCCAAGGTTTTTCGGTAGTTTAAGGCATTTTCAAAAGGAACAGAGTCGATTGGACATGAACCACGCAGCGGAAGGCCTTCAGCTTCAACAAATCCAAAAAATCATATGTTTCACCGAAAATCATAATTTTCGGTTTCTTCAATTGTTCTCAATGTTCTCATTTGTGGAATAACAACGGTTTTAGACAAGTAAAGATGTTGATTGCACTATGAACTATGATAATAATATGATGGTAAATTGAGACTTGGTTGGCTAGACTCTGACGTGTGCGTGCGCGTGACGATTATAAAGTTGTTACATTGCATAGAACAACTCCTCTGACTACACAATAAGTATCAGATTCGTAGTTCGATATTTGTGATTAGTTGTTGTTTCTGTTCATTTTCTAAAAAGATATATTCACCTATCAATATTAAAGACATCAGAGCTTATGAATGTGAGAATTTTAATAGAAGTTTTTATTTCAACTGTTTATTTATTAGGTAAAAAGAGAAACGTACTTAATAATTTTTTAATTGAAAAAACTTGATATAAAAAATGTGTAAGGCTCAATATCGTAAAAAAAAGTCAATAAATAAATACTAAAATAATGAAAATTGGGGTTTAATTTCACATCCATATATTTTTTTAATTCGTAACACATTCTAATAAAACAGCAGAAAAAAATAGGGGTTATTTTTATAAATATCGAAAATATAAAAAAAAATCGGATTTATATCAAAATATCAGATATTTTCGATATTTATAATAAATATCGGATTTTTACGCCCCCTGCTTAATTTACACACCTCGTACTCGCGAAATTTCAATTAATTTTCTTATTTCATTAAAAAAAGAAAGTCCCAAGATACACTCTTGCTCCAGAGTGGCCGGAGCTCATTCAACGAAGAGTGCCACGAGGTAGCACGGATAGCCTAGCCCGGGCATGGTAGCTTCCGTGTAATAAAGAGCAATGAGAGGCTCGAAGCTCGTGCGAGATAACTCCTACGGCGTGTTTATACGTTGTAAATTTGCGGTTCGAGATTACAGCTCCCATGGCGTCATTGGTTACGTCACTGTGATCCCATGACTGCCGTTGCTGCTGCTACCACCAACCTGGTATGGTTGTCTTTGGTGGTGAAGGCGCATTGGATGGACTAGTGGAAAGAGCGGAAACTGGTTTTCTCCTACCCCTCCTCTATGGTTCTCTCTACCTTTCCGGCGTCTCTTCCGGCAAGTCTTGTGAGTGCCACTGTATAAATAATACAAGGTGGTTATGAGTCTAGCCAGCAACGAATCGAGCCGAGGATCAACCGGTACTACCTTCTACACCCTGTACTACGAAATTACCCTCGTCTCGCTCGATCTCTTATGTTGGCTTGGTTGCGAATGCGGGGGTGGGTGGGTAGCCCTTTCTCAATGCTGGCCGCATGCATCACGCAACACCAGCATTAAAATTCGATCAGATAATCTTATTTGCTTCACGATTAGAGAGCTCGCGGTTCGTCTCGAACTCCACCAATGTATTTCGTACACGGACTCCACCCACTCTAAACCAAAGCTACCCTTGGACTCACATCGGGTGCTATCCACGGTGAGAACGCTCACGGGCTTTCCAGTCTCGCATAACTTTCGGCCCAATTACCATTTGAGAGAGAGAGAGAGAGAGAGAGAGAGAGAGAGAGAGAGAGAGAGAGAGAGAGAGAGAGAGAGAGAGAGAGCGAGAGAGAGAGAGAGACCCAGCAAGCCGTGTTCGAAGGCGCCTCTCTACGATTTACGACACGCATTGTGCACGAGATCTTCCACTTTTGGAGAGCCGAGTGCTCTTTATCCACGTCATTTTCATTCCAAATGGGTTGCCACGGGTAAACGATCGCCGTGATCGATTACCAACTGGCACTTTGTCGCCTCGACACTATTCAAACTTCTTCACTCTTCCGCTGATACGTTGGCATTGTCAGCGGGAGGGGGGAGGGGTCGCACCCCCAAAGCCCCTTCGCCGAAAGCAGGGTGATCCACCCCACAGAAAAAAATCGTTCTAATATAATTAGAGGTGATCGATTAATTCTACTTAAAGTATTACTGGATGGATATTAAAAAAACGCCAAAATTCTTGAAAATTTGAGGAATTATAGTGCTTGATAGAATAATAATACGTGAATTATTTCAGAATTTTTCACTAAATAATTTAGTAGATATAAAAATATATATTTAACACGGTAGGATGAAAACAAGGTGATTCACCCCACAGAAAAAATCGATCCAATATAATTAAAGTCGATCGATTAATTCCATTTAAGGTATTATTGGATGGATATTGAAAAATCGCCAAAATTCTTGAAAATTTGAGGAATGATAGTACTTGATAGAATAATAATACATGAATTATTTTAGAATTTTTCACTAAATAATTTGATAGCTATAAATATGTGAATTTTACACGGTTGGATGAAAGCAGGATGATCCACATCACAGAAAAAAAAATCGATATAACTAAAGCCAAATAATTGAGTAATTCTAGTTAAGGTGTTACTGTATGAATATTAAAAAATCGCCAAAATTCTTGAAAATTTGAGAAATTACTTGATAGAATAACAATACATGAATATTTTAGAATTTTTCATTAAATAATTTAGTAGTTATAAACATATGAATTCAACACGGTCGCTTATTGGAAAAACTGCTTCTGCAGACGTTAATATTTGCAAAACGAATGGAACTAAATCGCCGTAAATTCGGAAAATATTATGTCATCAAGATTTAGGATCAAGCGATTGATTATGCTAAGTTTCAAATAAATCGATTGAGTAATTGTCGAGAAATTAATTAAAGTAATGAGGAATATCGCCTTTTTTAACGATGAATTAATAGCAATCATTGGAAAACTCAATATATATATTGACTTTTTGGGTAATTATTGACAGTAATAAGATGATCCGAACGTATCAATTAAATTTAAAAATTGAGAAATTTTTTTGTTGGACAGTTGAAACATATGTACAGTCACTGACAAAATCTCAGTCAAGCACACGCCAATGACGAATTTGACTTCAATTATTATTAAAAGGGGAAAATTAACATTTCTAAGTGTTAATTTATTATTAAATTAGCTATTTGCAAGGCTAATTACGACATGATCCAGACTTTTAAATCCACGATTCGCCCAATTTGGACTAACTTTTTGCCCGATAATTCATCCAGTAATAGCTTGAAGAAAAATTCCAACTGAAAAAGTGTTGAACGACGTGCAGAATAAAAAATGAAAACTAAGACTTATTTACCTAATTTAGTACCTACTGAAAGAAAAGTACTAAAGAATGCTGTAAAATCGGTTAATTATCTTTTTAAGGTATTGCAAGAGTTTGATATTAATGTTAACATGAACGTGTGATTAAAGCAATTTTCATATTCCATGTGTATTACGTGATTATTGACTCTAATGTCAATTAAAAAAAAAAAGATGATTCTGATCAAAACCAGTTTTTATCAGCCCCCCCCCCCCCCCCCCTCCCCATTAAATATGCTGGCTACGCCAATTCCGCTGAACCTAGATGCGGACCTGAAATGAAAACTGGCACGCAATGATTGTAGCCAGCTGATCATTTGGTCTCGACGAGTTGGTCATATTTTTGGAAAGGAGGCTGATCGTATTGGCAGATGGATGAAATAAGTTAAGACTCATACCTGTTTGCCGCGAATTGAAAGCTCGACTGCAGCCAATCGTGACGACGAGTAGCAGCAGCAACGGGTTCAATCGTATCTTTCTCGTGGACCGAGGCATATTTCCAGCAAAATCCAGCTGCCTTCGTTGTCGCGCTGGCGCGACTTCTTTTCTCTATCCTAGCCCACTCCTCTCATAGCTGATTGGTTGACCTGCAAAAATTCAGCAAGAACAAAGATGTAAAGCCTTTTGTTGGAAGGAATCTCATCATAGTTCCTATGCTTGTACATTGAGTAAAGCAAAGTGTGCCTTACTCGACTGCAAAATAGTGATCTCCTGAAGCTCGTATTTCCCTGATATGCCAGTCAATGGGTAATATTTATTTTGAAAAATTATTCGGGAAAAAAAGATGAGAAATTTAATGATCTATAATAATGGTTATTATGATTTTTGGCCTAAAGTCCATAATTACCGAGATATTGGCAGATAACGTTTTTTGTTCAAGATGGTGACTTTTCCCGTATCGGAATCTGTCAGGATTTTGTGTTTTTATACGCAATACGTGATATTAAATCCGATTAAAAAATTAAATAACTCATGTAATTTAGTGCAAATCCAACAAGAGAGCCTTCCCCATTGATTGGCCTATGCGAGCAGTTCCAGCTTCCATAGAATCTTCTGATTGACCGATTTGCGCCAGTGAGGCCTCGAAATCCAGCCATATTCAAATCGCTATAGCGTTATGAATATTGGAAATTTCGAAATTTCATCTTGAGGACATATTCTCAAGAGTCTACCCGTGCAGAAATATTGTCACGGATACAATCCGATTTGGACTAGGATTCTGGTTTCTCACTTGGGATCGAGTGGGACATCGGTTCGGATCTGGGAGCGAAATGTAATGCTCGCAAATCGGATTCTAGCCAGAATCCTAATCCGGAACTTTTAAGGTCTTCGGCCACTATAGAGGCCAAAAAGGGCATATTTTGTGATTTTTTTTTTCAGCGAAACCATAAAATCATTCGGAATTACAAAATAGGGGTTTTATTATACACGTAATTGAATATACAAAATTATTTTTTCACAGAGATAAATATCAAAATAGCGACTGTGCAGCATTTTTCCGATGACGCCTTTATTTCTGGAAGGTCAACGGCCGGACCAACAGCTCCTATAATTTTTGAGTTATGATGAGACACTAAAGTTTTTTCGATTATATATAAGAATAGCTATAGAAGTACGTAGGATTTTTTTGATATATTGTTTTTTGTCAAAATGGCGCATTTCTAAAACAAAAAGTATAAAATGCCATGAGAAAATCGTCAGAAAATTGTTTATAAAAAAGGAACTATGCAATATAATTTTTAAAAAATCTTACGTAGTGCCTCAGAAAATGTAATTCTAAATATACAGTTAAAATTTTAAGTGAATCGGTTGAAATTTGTTTGAGTTATGAGTACGGCCGACTTGAAAAATATAATTTTGAGATAAACCCGTTTAAAGTTAGTAGAAAGTCAGGACATGAATCAAGAGTGGTTGCGCTAGAATTCGAAAATCGAGTACTTAGAGATTTTTCACACCTATAATCTTTTGGAATATAATTTTATAAGGACTAAGGTACATTTTTAACAAAAAAAAAACAAAATCGATTTTTGGCAAATCCTAGACGGGCCTAACACCTTGGAGTCTAGTCAGAATCCAAACAGAAACTTTGCATAGGATCCAGGCTAAAATGCCGAACTTCTAGAACAAGATCTAGTTCGATATCGAATCGGATCCCAGGGATGAATGTAAAAATCACCAGGAGATACCGATCCGTATCAGCTGAAGACGCTGGACGTTTTCTGAAATCATTTATTCAAGAATCTGAAAAAAGATTAGGTCAACATTGGTGCTACAGTGTAACTGTCGCAACTTATATATTTTAAGAGGGGTGAAACCCTTACAGCTTTCAAAAAATGGATTTTTTTTTCTCCATAAAACGTTAGTCCAATGTTTTAAAAATATCATACCAAAAGTTTTAATCAAAATTCGAAGCCGTTTGGAAGTTATAGCCACAAACGTGACACAACTTCCCGACGCTTGAGGGCACTGCATGCATAGTCGCGCGTTACCGACCACCTATCTTTAATCCTCTCCTGTTTCCAAATGCGTCCACGGTTATTTTTGAGCATACTCAAAATACTCAAAACGCCAATGAAAGTTTCAACTCAACGATCTGGATCTTGGCTCCGAAGCACTTGAATTCTGGACTGAAAATTGTCGAACTTGCATCCTATCTTGCGGCTGGATTATTCAACGAAGAATATACATCGATTTTGAAAACCATGCTCGCATTGGATATCATAATTGGAAGTCAGTACAAAAATTACGCCAACAGCGCCGACGCTCGACGGGTGCATCGACAGGAGCGGCGCAGCTCCTTATCGACCAAAGAGGCTCGAAAAGCACGGAAAAATCAAATGGCTGAGGAAAATCAATTCTTCGACGAAGCTGAAGACTTAGTATATGGCCCTGGAATCGCTGATTAGCCGGTAAGTAATTGTTATCATTGACTTTTTCCGTGACCAAACTTTAAACGCGTTTTACTCAAAACTAAATTTTTCAAATTGGCATACATCCTCACGTAAAAACTTTTCAAACAATCTTAACAAAATTTTCTACATGACTGAACAACATCATTACCTAGTCTGTAAGCGTAAATGGTTTAAAAAATCGGCCAAGAAAAGTATCCCGATCGGGATCTGATCAAAACTTAGGTATACCTAAGAAATTTCTGCACAGGTATTTAAGAAAATGCCAAAAAAATATGTTTTCAAATTTCTAGGCAAGAATATCCGCCTAATCTCACGGTTGGAGCTCCGCGATTTTTGTCGAATGATACATTCGTCAGTGGCAAACACCGAGATGGGTGGCGATCCAGCTTACTTGTACGTCTTGATAGGCAACGAGCTCAGTTAGTGGTATGCGGGTAAGGGGGATGGTGACAGTGAAGTCCCAACGGGTAGATGAGAGCAGAGCTCGGTCTGGGGCTATACATAGGATGGGTGGCCCTCGGGCGACGGCCAGGTTGGGTTCCCATTATGCTAAACCGCAAATGGAGTCCTGCGATCGAGTGTCTGTTCTCTCTCGCTCGTTGCCAGAGGGTGCACAATGGCGATGCGGGAGCGATTTCTCTTTCTCCTTCTCTCTCTCTCTCTCTCTCTCTCTCTCTCTCTCTCTCTCTCTCTCATCTCTCTCTCTCGCTCTCTCTATCTATCTATCTTTCTCTCTCTTGCTCTGTCCCTCGCGGGATCTCTCCTCCAAGGTGTAACGTTACCCAGAAATTAAATTCGCTCGTTCTGGCGCTGGAGCTCTTCAACCGACGCCACCGTCACTACGCTTTGCTACTGCTATACCGCCATCACCGATCTCTCCGTACGTGGTGTGCGCCTGACGTTGCACAAATGAGTTCGCTGCGGCGTATCGCCGTAGCTAGCCGTGAGACCAAAATGGACAAGGGGATCTCGCCGTTCGTTTCGCCTTGTTCACTCTGCATCTCGCTCTCTTGGTGAATTTTCGTCGGGACGGGGAATTCTATGATTTTTTTTTTCATTTCGGATGCCGCAGGAGAATCACGCCAGCGACGGGAAACACGGTGAACGTGATTAATACTTGAGGTATTAGAAGCGTCGAGGAATACCAAGTTACAGGTCAATGGCCTGGCGCTACCAAGTTCTAGGTCAATGACCTTGGTGCTACCAAGTTCCAGGTCAATAGCCTGGTAGCACCAAGTTCCAGGTCAATAGCCTGGTAGCACCAAGTTTCTGAGTCAATATCGTAGTGCTGCCAAGCTCCAGGTCAATAGCCTGGAGCTAGCAAGTTCCTGGTCAATAACCTGGTGCTACGAAGTTAAAGATCAATAAACTGGTGCTATGAAGTTCCAGGCCAATAACCTGATGCTACGAAGTTACAGGTTACGGGGTGGAAAATCCTTTAGACGCCCGAAAATGAGTTATTTTTCATTCATTTTCTTTAACACCAGATTTACCAGACCAGTCATTTTGACTGGTCGTGCAATTTCAATTCAAAATTCCTACTGCATGTAAATTTGCTTTCCGAAATGATGTTATGACTTTTGTAGCTATAAGTAGAGAATACATTTTATGAACTTAATGTTACTTTATATATATTCGTAACAAATATATTTTTTGTTATTGACACTTATACCAGTACCTGGTCTGGTAAATCTAGTGTTAAAGGTGATAAAATAATCGCATCATTTTTAAATTTTGACAGTATCTTATTACAACTTTCAAGTGTTACATTTTTTTTTAACAAAACAAAATGGCGGTCTTATGAGGTATTCCTTTAGGCGTATTTTGTGTGATATCAAAAAGTGCTCTATTTGTCTGATTTTTTCTATAGATCTGAAACAAAAGTCGAAAATATTTTTCGATTATTGACATGTGTAGGGTAAGGCTACACTTATCAAAATATTAAAAAGTATAAAATTAAAAATTAAGAAGGCTTTTTAATCAAATTTTCATATTTTTGACCATTTTCTCGACAATTTTTACCCCAAAAAGGTAATTTATTTACACGATAACCATAAAACTTTAGGTATATCCTTCCGATAATGTTATAGTGAGAAACCTTCTAAAATTTCAGCTAGATCGAACAATAACTTTTTGATCTATAACATGAGCAGTTTTTGAAAATGTAGTTTCGAGATAATCGACTTTAAAGTTTTCCTAGTTCACAGCATGCGGTCCCGGCGTACTCTCGATTATACTTTCGAAATATGTGAAAAAAACCGATTTTTTGAACATTGTAAAGGTACATTTTGAACATTGTAAAGGTAAATTAAAAGGTAAAGGAACATTGTAAATTTTGAACCCCCCTTAAGGTTGTTACGGGGTCTAGCCATCAGGGGTGAAGTACGAGGGGAGCGCCCTATGCTTATGCATGGAGCTGATTGATTGTTACCAACTGTTAGTTATAAAATAATCGTCATGCTTAACGTGCGTTTTCGAACAATTTTTTTTACACCTGTTTATAATGCATTTTTGGACAATCGATGAATGCATGAAATGTTTTCTTTACTTTGTATTATTATTTTCTATCATTTTTTTTCTCGCTTAATTAACGTGAAATGAATTGGGAACGTCGTAAATCGTAGCATATGGTAATGCTCAGGTTGACTGCATTGTCGCGAAGTTAGCGACAATACGCGACCTCTTCGGGTCGATTTTGAGGTTATGAACGGGGGCTTTCATAACCTCAAAATCGACCCGAAGAGCTATCAACAATAAATATGAATTCAAGTGAAAAATTCTTCCGATGAAAAGGATAAGTGTATTATTTCAAGTTAATCGGTTGAAATTTGTTCGAGTTATGAGTCCGGCCGACTTGAAAAATGTATTTTTGAGATAAACGCGTTTAAAGTTAGTAGAAAGTCACGACGTGAATCATGAGGGGTTGCGCTAGAATTCGAAAATCAAGTACTTAGGGATTTTTCACACCCATAATCTTTTGGAATATATAATAATTTTATAGGTACTAAGATACATTTTTAACGAAAAAAAATATCGATTTTCGGAAAACCCTAGAGTGGCCTAAGGCTTAATAGCCTGATACTACCAAGTTCCAGGTTGATAGGCTGGTGCTACGAAGTTCCAGGTCAATAGCCTGGTGCTACGAAGTTCCAGGTCAATAACCTGGTGCTACCAAGTTCTAGATGAATAGCCTCATACTACCAAGTTCCAGCTCAATGACCTGGTGCTACCAAGTTTTCGGTCAATGGCCTGGAGCTACCAAGTTCCAGGTCAATAACCTGAAGCTACCAAGTTCCAGGTCAATATCTTATGTTTTCTATCTTCAATGTGGTCTTGTATAATGTGCACAGAGGAGAACTGGCGATAGGTGGAATATCATGGATGATTCAACATCCCCATGAAACATTGACGCAGCGCTCCAGTCAGCCAAAGGATTTATGATAAAAGTGGGAGATTATAGCAGTGGGAAAGTTGGCTTTGGATAACAACGAAGCATTGGCTGGTGGCGAATGAAAACGAGACGCGCCTTGGGTGGCCTGGCTCCCCCGGCCAAACGCGGAGCAGCAATTTTACATGGAAATCCAATCGCACTCGTTCGCAAACGATAACGAGTGTGGCGCAGTTGTACGAGCTCCCCGCGGCGAACGTTTCCGTGTCGGGGATTCTCCCTCTTCTGAATCATGGATACGACACGATGATTTTTTTTTTAATCCGGTGGGTGAGTGTTTGTGTTTGTAAGCCTAGGCCCGTGTACGAAAGCACATTGGGTAGAATGTTCGTATGGCGAAGAGGAAGGATTCTCGCAGGACTAGAAAAGTCGCGTTCGCCTATCCATTTTGCATCGACTGGAAGCTTGCCTGAGTCATTTGAACGAAGAATAAAAAATGGCTCGACTAAACCAATAGTTGTGAATATAGCCGATGAATTTTCGCAACCGGCCACGAAGTTGGACCTTTACAGGATCAAGAGTAGGGACAATTTAAACTACATATCGATCCAACCTTGCGGTAAGGCAGGAGCTGAAGAATAACTTGACTTCCAATAGCGATCATTCACGTCCCTAATAAATCCCTACAGAGATGTGAGTGCATATTGAGACTCCCCACCAAATTTGTGCTCGGGATCGCGAAAGGATATTCTTTTTTTTTTGGCGATTCAACGACTGTCTATTGAGAATTAGAAAAAAAATCTCAAACGACGTTGATCGGGAAATAGCGAGGAATCAATTTGGATTTTATTGTGGACTTCTTTCGTGCGGCGTTCCTATCAAATCCCTATAGGGGCCCGAGGAGAAATTGTGCTAGCCTGTCTGAGTTACGTGCTAGTAATTGGCTCGCCCAACTGAGCTCATACGAACTATCTAATGGCTGCCTCGCTATGAGTTAGTAATATTCTAAATATTTTGTTATCCAGTGCTTTTTTGTCATTCACTGCACAATCGATTTTCCCTATAGATGTCACTGCGTTACAATAAAAATGCCACCGAGTAATTAGGCAGTACTGGACTCGCCAACCATGATTACGAATAACAAGGTGAGTTTGTTTGACTTACACGTACTATCATCTAGCGAGTGACTCATGGTTGGCTAGCTAACTTGAGTTTCAGATGGCGTTGCGAATGAACAGAACTCTCAAGTGGGTATCTCTGCGATGACCTAGCCAACACTAGCCAACTGCGGCTATGTGAACTTCGATTAGCAACTATCCAGTCGATCGTGATTAGTTTATATAATGTTTATATCCTCATCAGTATTTTATATAATGGATGGCATTGGTTGCCGTAACATTGTGCTCATTAATTCGTCACTAGCCAGAATAAATGTTCGGATAAATACAGTCGCTAGACGACGATAGCGTTACAAGGCTGGACAGTTACTAGCTAAAACGGCAAGCTAGTAGCGATTTGAAACATAATTTTACTAGCTCAGTTCTAGACGGTGATGAATTATATTTTCCACTCGGGGATGTTGTAGGATTTGTGGACTCCGCAATAAATTTCCGCATGGCAAGTTAGCCAGCGAACACGTCAGAATTAGTTGTTGCTTGGTCTCTGATGTCTTCAATGGCAATTGTACGATGTTGCAGGAAACCTAGGCTATTCATGAGCCAATATTATCTCCGTCATTGGTGGTTCGCTTGTAGCACTTGGTGCACTTGTTTATCGATCCCTTTGGAGACTATCTCTTCCATCCTGTCTACCATCTCGCCGTTGTGACACTGAAGCATCGCGAGACATCGTGCAGTTTCTCTTGAACGGGGTACAATCAAAACGACGCCTCGAGATAACTGGCATAACAGTGGATACAATGTTGTTGGATGGGGGAGAGTGTTCACATTCGCCGCAGCTCTCGGTATGCAATTTCGTGGCGCAAAGGGGGCGGGGTTCTCAGAGTATACCAAGGGTAGTGATACCAGCTAGTGCCGTGGGGAAACCAATTACCACGTAAGAAACGTTAACTCAGTTTCCCAACCAGTTAACAACGGTGTCGGGCGCTCACCTCCCTCACCGACATATACTCTTCGCACGGGACAGACACGCGGCAGTTGCTGTTGCACGGTACTGCTCCAAGTGGCCTGTGTAGTTTCCGGTCTGCTGAGCACTGAGGAGAATACGGAGGATGAGTGCTCAGCGCTTTTGGGTTTACACAATCACGGCTCTTTGGATAGATCGACTATTGTTTCCATTCGGCGGAGCTAGCTTTTTGTCTGACGTGAAATAGTTACGTTGACAATTATCGTTTTTTTTTTCATATAAAATTTACATAATAGGAAATAATTACGTAATACACGTGAAATATGAGACCCTTCGCCACTAAAGCAGGGAAATATTAAAAAATACTTGGCTTTATGGTCGGTTTAAATAAATAAAAAAAACACGTATTATTTAGTTTTCGAAGAATTTAATCAGGAGGCTAGTTCTGTGTATAAATTTGAGTTTAGAAAAAGTACTAGCCCTTATCTGTCTTCGATAGATAATATCAGGCCATGGTCAGTCCGTCCATGGTGGACCAGGCTGCTATGAAACAAGTCTTGGACCAGGCCCTCCCGTGCGGAAAATTGGCAGGGTATACCTAACACAATTCAGGGCCTTCAATGGATTATTTGTGGATTCCATAGTAGAGTTTTCCGTAAAAGAGCCGAACCGGGCCCCGATTAGGGAATGGTAAGGTAGATAGGTTGACTAAAACTATGGTCTAAGTACGGAGTTCAAGTAAAGGCCTTTAAGAGGTGCAGTTGTACATTCCCTAGCAGCGATTTCGCTTTAGGGGAGCGCTTCGCTCGAAGCCACCTGGCGGATTGTTGGCGAAATATGTACGGGGGACAATGTCTTCCCGGCCAAAACATTGATATTTCCTGACAAGGTAACGTCGATTTTAAAAACCACCAACCACCTCCTTTACATTTTTTGTCTTATCAAATAATTTGGTTAATTCGTCATGTTCAAATTAATACTTGTTGTTGTACCATTATTTATGATGAGCATTTGTATTCTCGCAGATTAGCACCAATGAAAAGAATGCTTATAATGGTGAATAGAATTACAACAGATGTTCTAATTCTATTCCCTATTATAAGCATGTTTTCACCATTATAACAAAGGAGTACTGCCAAAGTTATAGCAGTACTTCTTTTTAATATGCTTTCTTAAATTTACAGGATTTATTTCAACATTTTTAAATTTAAGTATTTTTTTTCATGACCATCGCTTCAGCTCCTATGCCTGGCGTATCAACGTATCTACAAGAATTATTGTTCCCAAGAGGAAAGGCCACACATCTATTCTCATTTTTCGCCTTGATAGAATGAATCTTGGAGTCTGGAAGTGAAGGATGCATGAGATGTTGTCTCTTTGAGACTGATAATTTTCCCAAGGCCAATCGGAAGAAAGTTGCAACATTGGATAAATTGAAAAGGAGAATCTTATTCAGATTATTAGAGAAAGTTTGGCTGGAAATGGCGAGGAAGAAGCGTTGGTGAATTTATAGGGATATTTAACTGGCGCGGAAGACCGAACGACATCAAAGGGACGGGAAGGTTAACTCGAGTAAAGGGCTCGGTTCCAAGCATCCGTGTATAAGATCGAGTACAGAACTTGGGAAGCTTTCGTGCTGCCAGCGAGAAGCTGCGCCGAGAGTGTGTATCACAAGTAGGTAGCAGCAGTCAGCCAGCCACCCAGTCAGCCAATTAAATCGGAGGAAACACTAACTCGATTCGTAGCAAGAAGTTATATCGGTCCTCCAGGTAACTCTTCCACGCTCCATTCACCTTCTTCCTCTTCCACACTGGTCTCTACGCCTTCCACCATCACTAAAAGTAGCGTAGCGGTTTGTTGCCGTGCGAAGGCCTCATCTTTCGTTGCACTACCACCATCAGTTGGAAGGAAATATAGAATCTTGAAGGATGAACTTTATCCTCGTAACATAGGCCTCTTCCGAGTGATTCGCTTAATATCTTGGCTCAAGTATTCCGATGAAAGATATATGACGAGCCAGCCAAGTTCGAAATAGTCGGTTTATAAAGTATGCACCGCCTGGGTGCACGTCTTTGAGGTTGATTCTTGGAGGATGAGTCAGCAAGAAGTTTTCATCATCGTTACACGGCATGATCGTAACGCTAACTTCCTTTGATGAAAGCTCAATTCCGTATGCATTTTCCACATTTGCACGTTGATACTCGGTCTTATTGCACTGCTCGTTATCACCGATAGCACATAATAAATACACTCCAATGGCAAATATGCCGAATCTCTTAATTATCTTGCTTGTTACGAGTCTAGAGCTCGCTCAGGTTGCGAATGCCAAGTTTCACCTCGCGCATCCTCTCCCGTGTGCTCTCATTTTGGATGGCTCTCATTCTCATATAGAACAAGTAGCTAGGAGAGAATGGGTGCACACCATAAGTGAGATTCCGTTGGAGAAAGCTATAAAAGATGCCCAACCGTCTTCGAAGTAAAAGCAACTTAGATTAGTTGACTCAACTACTCTCCGCGGTCCTTTCCTTCGATCGCTTTAGTCTGGCATTACTGGCGGTCATATCGTCAGGAGAGTTTTCCTCGATGTTGCTTCTTCCCTTCTCACTCACGATGCGAGCTTCTTACCCGGACGAACAGTTACTCAGAATATAACATCGAGACTTTTACATCTTTAAAACTCCGTCAATATGCTGGACAAAGATTTCTTTGCAAAATGTGGGAAAAAATCGTATCCTTACAATGAGAAAGAAAACGTTACGTGGAATAAGACTTCCATGGGAGGTAGGCTACACCGACCAGTGAAGGGATGAAAGCTCGTTCATATTTTAAACTAGCTTCCGTCCGCGGCTTCAACCGCGTGGAATTTGGCCCATAAAAAATTAATTTCCAGTTTCACCCCTTGTTAAGGGTTGTTTTGAAAAATCCTAAAATATGCGTTTTATTCTTTGTTTTGAAGCGTATTTATACCGAGTTTCAAGTTGATACACACAATACAATTTTCGATACAAATCTTGACATCCCATTTTATCATTTTAGGGGTTGATTTTCGAAAAATCTTTTCTTAGTGCACATCCACACCCTTTAAGAAATATATCTTCTGAATTTTGTTGAGATAAAAGCAGGGTATTCGATTTTCCTATACAAACTTCAACGCCCTCGTTGCAACCCTAATTAGAGTATGATTTTAAAATCCTAACATATGCGTTTTATTATTTGTTTAGACGAATACCAAGTTTCTTATTGAAGTTTTGAATTATACCAAGTTTCAAGTTGATACACGCAAATAATATAATTTTCCATACACACATTTACACCCCATTTCACCCCCTTAAGAATTGATTTTCGAAAAATCCTTTTTTATTGCACCTTTTAAGGAACATATCTTTCGAATTCTGTTGAGATAAAAACAGGGAATTTGATTTTCTCATACAAATTTCTACGCCCCCGTTGCATCTCTAATTAGGGGTTGTTTAAAAAAATCCTAAAATATGCGTTTCATCATTTGTTTTGAAGAACATTTATACCAAGTTTCAAGTTGATACACGCAAGAAATACAATTTTCCATACAAATTTTTACATCGCAGTTCATCATTTTAGGGGTTGATTTTCGAAAAAAAATCCTTTCCTAGTGCACCTCTCCACCTTCTAAAAGAAAATATCTTCGAAATTTCATGTTTTTATTTTCAGTGGCTTAGACTGTGCGTTGTCTATATGTCAGTCAGTCACGGAACTATTTTACATGTATAGATAAGCAAAGAATATGAATTGCCGATAAAAACCCGAGTCACCATAACTAAATTATAACTTATAACTAAAATTTATAAAAAAATCACAAGTATCTTTAAAACCAATTTCTTAGTTTATTATCGGATTTTCACGCCACACGGAATTTATCTAGTCTGTGGTACTCCTCCAGCACGCAACTTACAATTAGTTATGATACGGCTGTGAAAATTAGGTGTTCTAAAGTCGAAAACAAAAGTTTTCATGGGTTTTGAGGGTAAGTATTACTTTCATTATTTAAGATAGGATCAGTCTTTGATTTTTCGCAAAAAATTTGAATAAATTCGTAATAATAGGTTGGAATTAGAAATTGTTATTCATGGTTGGTGCATTCTAATCTCTTTCCAGTTACTATACATATGGGCTCTATTCTGATAATTCTCAAAGCAGAGTGGAATAATCTGCTAAAAATTGTCAAATTAATTACTCTCAAGAATTGACAATGTATATTCCATCAAATATTGGCGTTAACTCGTTTCATTCGTATTTTCAATTTTAACCAAATTTAATTGTCTGTTTCTTTGTCGAAACGGAGTTTCGTCGCACTATAGCCATTGAAAAGATTGTTTCGATAATATTTTCATTTCATAGTCCATCTGAAATCTACAGCATCGTTATTCGTCCATTCACTGGTTCGTTTACCCTAGCAGGCTGAAAATAAATCGTCCTTATCACTCGAAATGGGAAAATATCAATGCAGTAGGAAAAATCCAATTGGCAGAATCAATTTCGTTTATGACCATTAGTATCACCATTGTCTACCCATCTTCTCGAGTGTCAATGTCCCATCATCGTCAAATGATAGTTCCATTTGGGATCCATTCGTAAATTCAAATCTTCTTTCGTATCAAGGAAAATACTTATTCAAGCTGCTGCAGTGAAAAGCTCGTTAGTTCACGGAAAGATAGATGGTTGATGGGATCGTGGGCTATCCGATTAATTTGTCCGTGGCAAAGCTGCGACTCATTTGTAAAAACCAGCACTGATGAATACGAATGTCTCGATATTCCGTGCAAGAGACGTTCTTCAGCTCCTAAATACTCGCGAAGGTTGTATTTAGTGGTCTAGGTGGGTCTTCAACTGGACTACCCGGCGATGTGATGCTCCTAGATCCAATCTCCCGGCCATGACAGCAAGGCTAAGTCATCTCTCCGGGCAGGCCGGAGCTGCTGTAACTGTCATTCCAAATGGGATGGTCTTTGCCGTCTCCGCTTCTTGTCCCTTGTTCCATCCAGCACTGTCATGGTAGCGATCGTTGTTCCCGCGGGTGTTGCTGGAGCGAGAGTACGACACCAAAGTTGGACGGACAGCGGAGTGACGGACGTTCGGATGGATGGATTGCGCGGACGGGGAGAGGAGGGTTAGAGTTGGTAGGGTTTCTCTAGGTTTATCGGAATACCAGGACCTGCTCCCGAATCCTTATCGTTCGCTTGCTCGTAGGGGTTAGCTTAATCTCGGAGAATCCTGGCGGGCAGGAGGAGTGGTAGGGTGTGGGCGAGTGCCTCGCATCGTTATCTCCCTCAGGTCGGTTGGGCGAGCAGCAGCAGCAGCAGCAGCAGCACACTCACACATACCGGTGGCGCAACTCTGCCACCTCCAACTTCTATCCATCTCTGTCCATTCGCCACCATTTCTCTCTTTCTCTAGCCAAGCGAATAAAAGGAAGGACAGTGATCCTAGCTGCTGCTGCAGCGTGACGCTTTATTTTCGCGATGGTCACACGATCACAACTACCAACGAATACCACCACCACACCACCATAATCATCGCAGCGCTGAGGGGCTTGAGAAAAGAAGGAAGAAAAGCCCACCAGCAGCGTCGAGGGAACTTCTCGACTCACCTACCACCCTACTACTTGCGCCTCCGATAAATCTTTGCTACGCTTCTAGCCCCCCTTTCCACCTGAAACTTGCGACGAACAGAGTCTGTTTCTATGTTCCCAAGATACGTCTCGGTCTCTCCGCTCTCCTTCTTCACTGCCTGGTCTTTCCTTGCGCTGGTGGCAATGGCTCCGCAATTCTGTATTCTACACCATCACCCAAGTCTGTGCACTCGTCTGTGGCGCTGAATATAAGGTGGTGCATAGCTTCGAGGGTTCCATCGTGAGGGAGTTTTTGTGCACCAACACATTGGTGAGCCAACCACTCGAATTCACCTGCACACCATCAACGATGGACACAAAGTCCCATCCGTACCCTCCTCGGTGTCAAAGAGCTAGCTAACTCTGCCCCACCAACTGGTGGTGTTCCAGTTGCCGAGCTCTACGTATCATGACTACTTGTTCGTTTTGCGTTCATGTCCGGCCACGATCCTCATCGTACTTCTTTCATCCTACACTCGCCACGTATCTCATAGTCTCTAGCCCTTTTTCCTTTGCTCTTGATGTTTGCTTCGCTTTTCTTACGCTCTCTCTCTCTCTCCCCCCCCCCCTCTCTCTCTCTCTCTCTCTCTCTTTCTCTCTCGCTCACTCTCTCTCTCTATTTCTCTGCACTTGCCATTCTTTCTCGTGTCACTCTTTTGTACCATCACTCGCAAAGCACCACCGGATGAAGTAACGGCAACAAACCACACTGGCTCAGCATCCAAGTTCTTTTGCCCGGTTATATACCTTCACCCTATCTTGCCACGGTGGTCTTCTATTTTTTTTTCTTTGTCGAACTATGAGGCAAAGCCGGTTGGGCTCGGGGACAGATAAATCGAGTAGCGAGAAAAAGGATTGAATGTAACGCGCCAATGGGAGTGGACGTGGGAGGCAAGGAAGAACAAGAAAAGGAGCGAGATACATTGTAGTTTTATAAGATGTGATTGAGATGAAAGAAAATAAGAGGATTTGGAAAAGACATGTGGAGTGAAAGCACCAACCGAGAAAACTCGGTTTAATATCCTACCTATCGTGTCTGTGCGAACGGATTTTTATTCTAGGACTTCACCAATCTCTTTGTAGAAATGTCAGCTACCTCAAGGTACCTCAATAGACTTATCCGCTGTCCCTTCGATTGTTCCTCATTGCTGACAGTACCAGTCGAATACTCGACCTGCATCAGACTACATCACGAGTTACATGTTTATTTGAAGCTGTGCACGAAACTATTTTAGAGCTTGCGAAACGTTTGGAGCCTGGACCAGAAATTGCCGAGCTTCGATCTACATGAATAAGTGGATGAGCAAATAGTCAGAAAACCGACCAGAAATAAACGCGGTCTCAAGGGAGACCCACGTAAGTTTCATAGTTTTTTCGGCCTCCTGATAAGTCCTTGTTTGAAGACATAAGGGAGTACATGTTTCCCAAGGGTCTTTGGCCATACAGTTCCAAAACTGCATTCATTTACTTCTATGTAATAAGATGAAGGTTCGATTTGAAGAGCAGGAAGATTATATCTCCATACGAATGAGTACTTGTAAATAACCGCAAGTGTTCATATGAGCATTCCCAGTGGATCATTTTTCCCTCTCTAGGCTGCTGTGTGCCTGGAGTATATATGTCCCTTATGGGGGCATAAAAAGATCGATCTTTTTTTAACGCAAATTGCTAGAAGCTGAAGGACCCTGGAATGGCCCTGGAATCACTGATTATCCGGTATGTCACTGAAATCAATATGCTTTCGTAGTTCGAAACACAAACGGACAACTACCGCCAAAACGTTCCTGGAAGACCACACCATAACTCCGCCATTCTGCTATATTTAAAAATGAAAACATTTATTCAAACAGTTTACTTATGTAATAAATTGTACCTGTAGTTTCATAAATGCCAAAAGTTATGTTCCTTTCGAAAAAAAAAATCAAAATAGAAGTTCGGGATTCTAGCCTGGATCCTATGCAAAGTTTCTATATGGATTCTGACTGGAGTCTTTAATAGTTGCGGGAATACGATTTGTGAGCGTTACATTTCGCTTCCGGATTCGATCCGATATCCGACTGGATCCCGATTGAGAAACCAGCAGCCCAGTCCAAATCGGACTGTATCCATGAGAATATTTCTGCACGGGCGATGGACAATATTTTAAATTATCAGTTTGTAACCATTTCTTCACAAAAAAGCCATATTTCTAAAAAAATTCCATAATTAATGCACACTTCTAATAGTACAGTGTCATATGACCTCCAACATGACCTGTTGAGTCAATAAAGTACCGCATCATAGACTCCCTTGCTATCTTGACTAGTCGGATCAATATTGAGTCCGATGTCTCGCGGTTTTTCGCTCTTGTCTTCGAGTTCCGATAACACAGGTTATCCGAGAAGTAAATGGAGAATGACAAAAATGAGGAATGAAAAGTATTTTCGTGAAAGATCCGTGAGAGAGAAAAATAGGTATGTAGGGGAAAACAGCCTCGACTCGGCCCAGAAGAGGGAATCCGAGAAGTGTCGCTTTGCCGCCAAGAGGGAAGGCGGAAGAGAAATCGAAGGATAGTGCGAGAGAGAGAGAGAGAGAGAGAGGGAGAGAGAGAGAGAGAGAGAGAGAGAGAGAGAGTGAGAGAGAGGGAAGGCGGAAGAAGTATGGAACCCGAGAATGAAAGTAATTTCAAGCAACCTGATCTAGTACAATTTTCCAATCTAGGGGAAGGTGGGGCACAGTGTGACACTTTTTTTCTAACGAATTTTTACTCTTACCGAGGTAGTGTCGTTAGAGAAAAAAAGGTAATAACCAATTTTATAGACCTTTGGGCATACAATAAAGCTACCATATTTTTTGCAAAAAGATTCAAAATCCTAAAATAATGGGATCGAAAAAAATTTGCGGATTGGCTCATTGTACCCCGCAGGTGGGGTACAATGTGTCAGATCGGTGGGTACAGTGTGTCGAGTGCTGCGAAACGTAGGGTACAATGAGCCGGTTGAAACTCTTATATTTTCCTATCATACCGATAATTTCACAACGGATATTATTTGCCAATAACATTGGGAGTCGACTCACTGTGCTCAAAAACTCGATGACACATTGTGCCCCACAATATTTGACGTTTACCCGACAAGCAAATTTTTTTTTTCGAGGCTCAAATTGATTTTGTATTTTTAATAATTGTTTATGAGCTGCTATTGACTTTCTTTTAGGCCAGCCAAAACTTGATACAAATCACGGTCCAACACAAAAAAAAATCGGATTTTACGAGGAAAAAAACTCCGAGTCATCGCATGTGGTTGACAGTTGCCCATGACACATTGCGCTTCTTCGGAGTGTCGTTACTTCTTTGTTTCCTCATTGGGAGTCGACTCATTGTGGCCCATAACTCGGTGACACATTGTATCCCACTAGTAAAATATTTGATTGTTGATGAAAATAACTATTAATTAAACTACGAATGAAAAATCACAAGTCACTGAGTGCATGATAAATGATAAAATGATCGATTAGGACCGAAAACCCGAGCCGCTACAGAAAGTGTCGTTATATTTTACGTTTTCCCGGCGAGAAAAATATTTTTTTTCCAAGCCTCAAATCAATTTTTAATTTTTAATAATTCTTTGTGAGCTACTATCGTCTTTCTTTTAGGCCTGACGAAACCAAATATCAATCGCGCTCCAACACATAAAATTTCGGAATTCACGAGGAACAAACCTTCGAGAAACCGCATGTGGCTCACAGTGTCCCGTGACACATTGTGACCCACTCTCTCCTACATCTTGGATAAGTTGGGCGTAACGAGTACATTGCTTTCTGCAATGGATTCTGCCTAGCTTCTTCTTTCTCCCTTGCCACAATTCCACCCGTGGTTGCAATCGATACTAAGCACCGAATGATGATACGGACTCGGGATAGTAACAACGACTGACTCAATTAGATGTCGTCCAGGTATTAGAAGTCAACAATGAACTTCCTTGTTGTGTCCAGTTGCTTCTGTTGTTTTCTCTCTATCGGAATTCCCGTTTGTTCAGCACTTTTCTTTTATTCCTCGTAGCTAAACATTCGGAAATTGGAGAGACCGCATCGATTCGGCAACTGGATGAAAAGGTGGCAAATATCCGCGACCGTTTCTCATTTGCAGTAAGCCCAAGTTCGACGCTATCCAATGGTGATTCGCAGCTCTATCCACGTTGCTGGCTCGCAGCTCCGTCTCTTTCTATGTTCGTTCGATTTTCGACGTCGCGGTGAAATTGCGGCGAGCTAGGATACTCCGGCAATCCTATCCCTCAAGCCACCCCATCCCGGTCGTCGTCTTGTCCTAGTTTTCCTTCTCATCCGATAAGGCTCCCTTCTCGCTCCTCTCTCGTTGTCCTCTCGCTGGATACTACAAGTATTGTGGCCACCGAGCTTTATTTAGACGAACTGATGTAAGCCGATTTCACTCGGAGGCTATGTTTGTACGGCCCGTGAAAACCCGTAGATGCTTCCTCCCGTGGATCATCCCTGGAATCCTCTTCGTGTCCCTATCCAAACTTCCGGTGGTGTGGACTCTTGATAACAAATTTACCGCACATCTACAACTTCCTTCGATCTTTCGTGATGATTAACGGTTGATTTTACTCAGCTATTTGAAAGTGACAGACGTGCCAAAAGCGTTGGTTAGTTTCCGGCAATTGTACAATCTGACAATCAAGTGACTTGCCTCAATTGACAGAGATCGAAGTCCAGTCATTATGCCCGAAAAAAAGGCAAATAAATGCAAATGAACCGAGAAGGCTGATTTTTAGATATTGTGTAGAGGAGGCTTAGAAAAGCTTAACTTGAAATTGTCTACCACGATTTTCTATGAGCTTTCTTCGCCATCTTAAAAAGGGGTAATTTTTTTTTTGCGATAACTCGGCTCTCCTTCATGATACGAAAATTGCGATTAAATACTTTTTTGTTGCTTTTTTGACGCTCTACAATTTAGGTAATATGAATTTTTCATCTACCGTTGATCGTTGTTGAGATATCGAACGAGAAAGTAAGAAATTAAGAGATTGAAACTAGTTTTTTACTATTATTAAACTTGTAGAACATAATCATACCAGCAATGGAATTTTTGTGCTTTTTTTATACAATAATTACAGCTTTTAGCGCGCCCTAAAGTTGGCAAGTCCGCGCTAACTTTCGATTTCGCAGCTCGCGCGGTTGTATAGATATGTTGCAACGGATTTACGGTTCTAGAGAAAATTATTAAGGCCTTAGGCCACTCTAGGATTTTCCCAAATTCGATTTTTTTTAAATGTACCTCAGTACCTATAAAATTATATTCCAAAAGATTATGGGTGTGAAAAATCTCTAATTACTCGATTTTCGAATTCTAGCGCAACCCCTCTTCATTCATGTCGTGACTTTCCACTAACTTTAAACGCGTTTGTCTCAAAACTACATTTTTCAAGTCGGCCGGACTCATAACTCAAACAAATTTCAACCGATTTACTTGAAATTTTAACTGTATATTTAGAATTACATTTTCTGAGGCACTACGTAGGATTTTTTTTATTGTATTGCATAGTTTCTTTTTTATAAACAATTTTCTGACGACTTTCTCATGGCATTTTATACTTTTTGTTTTAGAAATGCGCCATTTTGACAAAAAAACAATATATCGAAAAAATTCTACGTACATTCTATAGCTATTCTTATATATAATCGAAAAAACTTTAGTGTCTCATCATAACTCAAAAATTATAGGAGCTGTTGGTCCGGCCGTTGTCTTTTCAGAAATAAAGGCGTCATCGGAAAAATGCTGCACAGTTGCCATTTTGACATGTATCGCTGTGAAAAAATAATTTTGTTTAGTCAATTACGTGTATAATAAAACCCCTATTTTGTAATTCCGATTTATTTTATGGTTTTGCTAAAAAAAAATCACAAAATATGCCCTTTTTTGGCGTCTAGAGTGGTCTAAGGCCTTAAAGTACGATATAAATAAATAAAATAGCAAAAGTATTTATCACACGTATAAAATTTATGATGCAAATACATGTTTTTGTGTTGTGGAAGATGAAAATGAATGGAGGTCCGTTTTTAATATTTATAATATATTTTTCTACGTTTTGATGGTCCTGGTTCATAGTCTTTCTGTTCGCAATTCTCATCGAGTTGAAACGTTCCATGACCGTCGAGGGTGTTGATGTTGATGACCGCGTTGCCAATTCCGGATTGTTTGAATCAAGCCAGATTTCTTACTCGCAAAGCACGAGTAGGGAAGAATGGGAATGAAAGTTACAAGGATAAAAAGTTACAGCGGAAGCTTCCGATCGAAAAGTGAAGCTAAAGAAATGTCGGAAAGAGAGGAAAAATGCAGCAACGTTGCAGTTTACGTCACGGGTGCTAGTTTTGCTGTATCTGTCGACAGGAGGGTCCGCGTGTGTGCGAAATCAATGCAGGTTTGTTACTTTTTTTTATATTCAGCAATTTGGTCTATACGGGCCATTATTATTATTAAAGTTCTAGCTTTTGCTCGCGACTTCGTCCGCGTGAACTTTAGGATTTGATCCAGAGAGGAGATAAAAAAAAGAGAGCAAAAAAGTAAGAAATAAAGCAAGAAGGTTGAGTGTTATATTTCTCAGGTACGATGGTAGACTGACTGGCTGAGCTGAGGCTTGGTAATTAAAGAAATAGTAGTATAAAAGTGCCAACCTTCGTGCAATGTCATCGTTGTCTACAGAACTATATGGCTTTGCAATATAGTTTTGTAGACAACATCGTATGATTTATGGTCTTCGGCAAGCACATTCAAGTTTCAGACATTCGACATTCTCGAACAGCCCACATATATCACATCTTACCCCTTATAGGGTAAAAACTAACCCCTGGTGCGGGGCAAAAAGTTAGTCATTTTTATTCGAAACATTAATTTTTAATAGTTGCGTCAAAATCACAATTAAATCATACACGTGTGTTAAAAGCTTATTAATTCCTACATATGAAAAAAATTAATAAAAATATTTGATTATTCCAAAGGCGCCATAGAGTAGGTAAATTTGATAAAATGTCACAACCAGTTCCAGTCTCTCCGCCAATCATTGCCATGGTCTACCGAAACATGTTAGCTGGTGAATCGTAGCTGGAGACGTTCCAAGTCTTTTAGTAAACTTGGATGATTCTCATTCGTTGGCGACCTGAGTTTACAACCAGACCTTTCCTTTCCCACGCTCCAAGTTGACTTCTCGCACGTCGATGGCCACGTTAGGGATTAAGATTGAGCGAGATTCGAAGTTATGTCGAGCGTAAATTCTCCCAGGCATTCACGAACAAAACACCTCGAAGATGACAGCATTTTGGGGCAAAGCCTGTTGTAACTTCTAGGTGACAACTTCGAGGCGACGAAATTTCAAGCTCTCCATTCGCCATCCACCGTCATCCTTCAACCCTTGTACCACCGTGAGAACTCAATCGTCCGAAATTCACTCCACGACCTCCTCACATTTCACGTCTAATCGTAATTTCGTGAATTCGCGTCACGCGCACTTTCCCCAATTTGTGCCGCTTCTTCATCATACCGAATTGGAGTTCGGAGCGAGCGTTGGGATGTGTGCGAGCAGCATATTACGTATTACTATTAAGCATGTATAATCTTCGCCAACTATTTACCAGTGGGAGTAGGATGATGGAATTGGGCTTCGTAGGTGAAGAGCCTCGGATAAAAGGATCGAGAGATTGCGACAAAGGTCACGTGAAGTTAGGAGGAAGGGTTTTGCTACCGTAAGATTGAACCCGTGAAACATTTCGTTCTACCTCAACCAAAGAGGGCGGTAAATTCACCGTTTGGTAGGATGGCGCCTTCCTAGCTTGTACGTGATGAAGGAAGGCATCTCGTGAAGAAAATGCAGCGTGAAGTTGGCTGGAAAGTCGTCGAAACTCGCGTTAGTCGAGGAACGTAAAGCAGACTGACTTATAGGGTGGCGGAGACTGTGAAAGAAGAGAAAAGAGAGAACATTCCCTTCCCTCGTGCCCCAACCCTGTCGTCTATTCATCCAACATTCGCCATTTTCCCTTATACTCGTTCCGCTGCTATCTTCCTTCAACTTCAGCCATGTTTTTCTAACCCAGGCCGCGTTTTCACTCGGCGAAGAATTCTTTGCCGCCTCTGTCGGTGTGTGCGCGTATGTTGGGTACTTTTTTATTTGTTGGCTCGTGGAAAAAAAAACTGTGTGCTGATGTTCCACCAGGAACATACGCATCATTGGTAGGAGAAACTAGAGAGAGAGAGAGAAAGAGCAGTGGAGGCTGCAAGTGCATACCAAAGGTGAGGAGTCCCAGCCAGACCACTGGCCCTCTGGTTCCCCTCAACTCATCGCTGCACACGTCCATGCTGCGGAAATTTGATCAGCCGGAATTCACCCTAAATCCTCTCCTCTCTCTCCTCCTCCTCTCTCTCTCTCTCTCTCTCTCTCTCTCTCTCTCTATCTATCTCTACTCTCCTCTCGTCGCATTTCCTACCTGTATCCATCCGGCCAAAATCCTGCTACAAGAGCGTGGCGATTAGAGCGGGCCAACTGGAAACAATGGCTTGACGTTTCGAAACTGACACACCCTCCACGCCTTCTCATCATTCCCACCCACGTGTGCACACACACTCGCAGTGTACCAGTTGAAGTGACCGTTGCGAAGAGGAGACGTGGCAGAGAAGAGGTTCGATTCGCTTTCGTGATTTATGATTGTCCAAAGCTAAATCAAGAGATACGGGGGGGGGGGGGGGTAAACAACGAGGAGGCGGTTCGTTAGTAGAGTTGTCGCCGAATTAGGGTGTCCTGATACGGAAATGTCAATTATCGCATCGCTCATAGGCTGCTGGCCTTTGCATCTTATGTCTTCAATGTGTAAAGTTAGGAGGAGGTTTTGTCATGCTTGGGTTCCTGCCATATACAGGAACCTTGTGTCTCACTGACACGTCCTAATAGCTGACAACTACAACTGTCGCTAAAAAACGTTTGTTGCCTTGTTTGTTTGGGTTTGCTCGGCTTTCCTTTCCATCGTCGCCTTGTCAGAACGGGGCTTTGTCAGGTTCAGGGACCTGCCATAACCAGAAATCCGATGTTCCCTTTCCGTAGCAGGTCCTAATAAGTGACATAACAACTGCCGTCAAAAAAAAGGTTGTTGACCTCGTCAGGACGAGGCTTCATTATATTTAGGGACCTCCCACAGCCAAGAACGCGATGTTTTACTTTTGTAGTTATGTAGTTTACTTTTGTAGTAAACTACATAACTACAAAAGTAATGTAGTTTACTTTTGTAGTTACTTTAATAGCTGACCATAACAACTGTCACCAAAATAAGGTTATTTGGCTTCATTCGGTTGGGTTCGCTTGGGATCCGTTCCATCGTCACTTGGTCAGGACGAGGCTTTGTCATGTTCAGGGACCTGCCACAACCAGAAACCTGATATTCCACTTCCGTAGCAGGTCCTAATCGCTAAAAATAACAACTGCCACTAAAAGAGATTGTTGGCTTCGTTAGTTTGGGTTTTATTGCCTTTCCTTCCCATTGCCGCCTTGTCAAGACGAGGCTTCGTCGTGTTGAGGGACCTGCCGCAGCTAGAAACCTGATGTTACATACAAGTATTTCGATTTTGTAGCAGGTCCTAATAGATGACAATAACAACTGCTACCAAAACAAGATTGTTTGGCTTCATTCTTTTGTAGGGTAGGGAGGGGGGCATTTTGAGCAGTCGGCTGAGTTGCGCCCGTTGGCACGCGGCGCATGAGACATTACCACGGGACGTTTCATTATTTTTGCACCGAAAAGTGAAAAAAAAACGTGATTGAAAGATTTTCTTCTTAATCTTTTAAAATCTAACTAATTAACAAGCAACTGTTGGTTTATTACTGCATTGTACCAAATCATTTTGCATGAGTATGATTTTTTAAAATCCAATTCTTACTTTGCCCAACTTACCTCATACTCATGCTCAACCTCACCTCACTATCGGGGCAGGTTGAGAAAATATGGCCTTAGTCATTTGAGAGCAATGATCTGTGAAACAATAAGGATAACAGGAATTTCGTTTACCGATGTTTTCCCACGTAAAATTTCCTATTGACCAAAGTAGGTTTCATTTTTATACGGCAGACCGTTAAGGAATTACAGGGCGATAATTCCAAACTTGCTCAACATGCCCCTCCCTAACCTACCTTTTTAGTCGATAATAATTCCAAACTGAGTCACTACAGCAACTGTTGCTGAACACTTCGATGATGAAGTTGGAGCTACCGACCTTCAACTCCCTAACCTATCTTTTAGTCGATAATAATTCCAAACTGAGTCACTACAGCAACTGTTGCTGGACACTTCGATGATGAAGTTGACGGTACCGACCTTCAACTTCATCGTCGAAATGTACAGCAACGAAAGAGCAGTTTGCACGATAAACGAGTACCCAAGGGTAACGTTCAGTGAAGACGCAACAAATTTTCGTCCGCTATCGGATTCGATGAAAATTCAGCGGCCTCTATCATGAGAGCTATACCGGAAAGCAAAAGTGGGCACACTCCATTCGCTCCTTCCAGCTTGCCCTCTCTTTCCGGGTTCTTCCGTCGAGTGAGGGGAATTCGGGCGCGCAGCCAGGTACAATTAGGTTCGTACCCCTGGGTACCATTCCTCTTATTCTCCCGGTGGCGCATTCGTCGTTCGCTTAGCCGTCTGCAATCCGTCTTGTGGAAGCTGGTCGCCCATTCCGCTATCCTTTTCCTCACGCCGATCTTACACGGCCCGTCGCTACAACGAGCAGCCATCGAGAGAAAGAGAGAGAGAGAGAGAGAGAGAGAGAGAGAGAGAGAGAGAGAGAGAGAGAGAGAGAGTTGAAGGGAGAGAGACGACCCCACAGATTGAACACTTTTCCTCCTAAAAAAAAAGTGAAGAAAAAAAGTAGTACGACCGCGTAGTCGCTTGCTGGAGCGATTTATCCCCGGGGCATGCCGAACCACTGCTGGCGCTATTGGTGTGCCAGTACACTGTCGACTACCGCACCTCCCACACCCTGCTCCACCAGTCCTACCACCACCAGTAACCCCTTACAGCTTGGTGAACGTGGCAACCCCTACTCCAAGGTCTCTTCATCATTCCTTGCCAGTCCTAGTCTCGCCAACGTTTCCAGCTCGCCATTCTATACCATTCCCATACTTCCTCTTCTCTCTTTGTTGCTATCCTCTTCGCGCTCTGGATCCCCGCGGCTATTCCAAGCTTGACGGATAATTGCGGTGAATGAAATTCGTCTCTTGCGGCTACGCACGGAGCAGCGCCTCGCGACGCTCACTTCCCGTCTGCCACCACGTCTATGTCTCTTCTACTGTTTCTTATTTCCTCTTGTTCACTTCGATCGCTTCGCTCTGCTTTATGAAAATGAAAAAGAAGAGACAGCTCGGCACGACCAAAACTTCATTGCGCACGTGTGAGGCTGCACGTACAAATAACTTTGAGGTAAATAAATTCGACGCAGTGACATTTGTGGAAATAAGCTACGACGATACAATTGTTTTTTTTGGTTCTTTTTTTTTATGGTTTTTCTTTGCAGCACTGCGGAATTATAAGTAACGGAAGTTTTGTGAAAATGATCCGTGGTAGAGAAAGTTCGTTTTAGGCTTACAGACGAACTCTGAATGTTTTCAATGAAAATCTTCAACCCTATAGCTTTCAGATGAAAACAACGAACACCAGAGTGTATGCCATTTTCGAAGTCTCGAGTCGACCTGCTCCAAAGCCTGCGGGATATCTTAGCCATTTTTTAAAATTTATTTGCAAGTAAAAAAATACGTTTTGGTAGATCAGAGTACACCTTAATCAGTGCTAAAGTTTCAAAAATCTGAAATAATTATTTCCCTTCCAAAAAAATTCCACAAAATCATCGATTTTTTAGCCTTGTAAAGATATCTCCCCCCTTAATTGGACATGGAGAGACCGCGATTGTTTTTTCTTTTGCTTTTCAGGATTTTTTATCTTAACGTCATGAGATGAGAAATTTTTTGGATATTTATTCGCGGGTCTATTTCTATTTATAACGGTTTTTTTCATATTAGAATTTTTTATTATAATATTATATTTATTATGATAAATAGCCCTAAAAAAACATATATACTTTGGATATACATATAGAGTTTTTTGTTTACACAGACATTTTTTAAATATTTTAAGATAAGAAAATTTCCCAAAATTGAATAAATAGCCCTAAAAAACTACACATCAAGTTTTTTTCTTTTTAGGGCTATGGATTGTAATATTATAGAACAAGAAAATTACCTGAGATTTATTTTCACGAATAATCGTGGCCTCGTTACAATCAATTGAATGCAAGCAAATTTTTGTAATTCCACACCTCCCCTTAAGGGGCCAGTGCACTTTGAAAATTTCAAAAAATCGATTTTTTTTTACTGTTCTCGAAAGTACATACATTCAGAAATATTGTATGAATATTGTGTCAATATTGCCGATTAAGTTTAGGTAAAAGTTTTTCATAGTATAAACTTCAAACGCATTTTTCTCGAAACAACGTTTTCAAAGTCTAGCTCCATCGTATCTCTAAAACTAATAAACCGATTCTCTTGAAATTTGAACCACATATTGCAAATATGATTCGCTACAAGATGACCCTCGATGGTTTTAAAATTTCGATTTTAACTCTTTTTTTTGTTGCGAAAACTGCGAAAAAAACGCGATTTTTTTTACTTTTTTCGTTTTTCATCTGCCATTTTTTTATTTTTTGATAAAACTTTATATCCGAGGGTCATTTTGTAGCTGGTATCATACTGAATCTAATGGACTTTGATTTTTTTGTTTCAGGCAAGCCGTTGCCGAGTTGTGATGGAGCTACCTAGCCCACCTATTTTTGAGGCGTTGCGTTAAACTGTAGTTTTTGTACTTAAAAATGAATAAAAATGAATTAAACATTTTTTTTTAATGTATTTCAAGACTTTATTTACCAAGCCCAACAACTTTTATATTCATATCTTTTATAAAATCCTCAAAAAAAAATCGCGCAAATAGCCTTTTTTTCGTGGCTCCAAAGTGGACTGGCCCCTTAACCGAAATAACTTCGATGAAATATCTTTTGCGAAATAGCTTGCAACAAAAAATTTTTGCTTTAATTTTCATCGTTCAAAGTTGTTTCGACGGAAATTATTTTGTCAAAATAATGGAGACCTCGTATTTTCTTGTACGTCAAGAATGAGGCAATGAATTTCGATATTCTATTTTCACGTCATCCTAAAAAAAAAAATGACTCTGACAAGGAAATCTATCATTCACCGGGGCCCACGATAAATTGAGACGAAGCATTAAAATATTCGATTATCCCAGGCTAGTTCGATCGAATAAAAATTCCCAAAATAATTATTTATTCCATTGTCTCATTAAATAATTCCTCAGAATCCGCCAATGACGGATTTAGTTTGCACCGGGTAATTTTTTTTTTTTTCTTTCACTAAATATTTGCAACTCATCGTACGACGTATATATCGTCATTAATGTTTTACGCGAAATCGGAGCTACGTGAGGCGAGAGATTTTCCAATAATGAACTTGTCTTCATTACGGTTCGCGAAAATTCCAGTTATTTATGGCGTTCGCTGTCACGCTAAAAAAAATAACCCAAACGAACGGAAATTCGAGCTAAAGGAACGACCAAAATACCGGAACAGGTTTTCATTTTTTTTTCCTCTTTTTTTTTGTTCTCAATGATTTATAGTGTAGAAGCGATTGAAGCGAAGTCGGTAGAAAAAAAAACAAGCCGAAAATGAATGGAGTAGCGGGAGGAGGCTGATATTTTTCCAGGCGTACAACAACAAAAAAAAAAAACAAAAAAAAAATGGATGACTTCAGCTCACTCGTTTCGCACGCTTGTTGCTCTTTATTAATCAAGTGGAGGTCTGTGCTTTGCGCGAGCGAACGCTACGCTCACTCGGTCACCGAGACCCAGCACAGAGCTCAGCTCTGAATAATTGTTATTGTTGTTTGCACGGCAACGTGTTTGGCTGCCTGCCGGGCAACCCCTTCCTGTATCGAGTCACGAAATTATTCCAGCAGCAGCTCAGATCAATTAAGGAGGTTGGCGCATTACGCAAAATCCATGATTATATATATCCGAGATGTGTAAGCTGAGTCAGGGAACGTTCATTAATTGAGTGAGGTGGTTTTTTTTTTTTCTTTAATTTGGACCCCCTCCCCATCCCTCCCCCGCACGTGAAATTTTATCCCATCATTTTTGAATGATTACATTTGTTCGATATTTTCATGTATTTTGCTTCATACCACTAATGAAGACTTACCGATAGAGTGTTCTATCGAATACATTTTTTCTGTGAAAGAAGAGGAGAAAAATGATAATACGTTTAAGGCGTAACACTACTGTAAACGTCTAAAATTAAGCAATTTTTTTTTTTCATGGAATTTGGGTAACATCTTCAAGTGTACAAAAAAAAAATTATATTAAAAAGTTACACAAAATGTTGACGCTGGAGTCATTTTCGCGAGGCATGTTGAATCTGAGACGTTCTGCGGCACGCAGTATCTGACGCAAGTTTGAATCTACAAAAAAATTTTTTGAAATCTATTTACTTACATAAGTATAGCTAGGGAAATACGTAGGGGATTATTAAAATATTAATTTTCGTGTAATTGGCAAGCATTGAAGGTGAAAATTCAATTTTCGACAGAAAAAAAAGGACAATCATATGTTAATAAATAATGTTATAATTAACTCATGGAAAATCCTGTACGTATTTCTCTTCGGAATGTTATTCTGCACATGTGTTCAAAATTTGCAGTGAATAGAATGAAAATTGTTGGAGTTATGCTGCGTGCCGTTTTGACAAATTGTGTTCCGAGAAAAACGCGTTCAAGGGGCCAGTCCACTTTGGAGCCACGAAAGAAAAGGCTATTTTCGCGATTTTTTTTTTGAGGATTTTATAAAAGATATGAATATAAAAGTTGTTCGGCTTAATAAATAAAGTCTTGAAATACATTTAAAAAAAAAATTTTATTCATTTTTAAGTACAAAAACTATAGTTTAACGTAACGTCTCAAAAATAGGTGGGCTAGGTAGCTCCATCACAACTCGGCAACGGCTTGTCTGAAACAAAAAAATCAAAGTCCATTAGATTCAGCATGACACCAGCTACAAAATGACCCTCGGATATAAAGTTTTATCAAAAAATAAAAAAATGGCAGATGAAACACGAAAAAAGTAAAAAAAAACGCGTGTTTTCGCAGTTTTTCGCAAAAAAAGAGTAAAAATAAAAATTTAAAACCATCGAGGGTCATCTTGTTGCGAATCATGTTAACAATATGTGGTTCAAATTTCAAGAGAATCGGTTTATTAGTTTTAGAGATACGATGGAGCTAGATTTTGAAAACGTTGTTTCGTGAAAAACGCGTTTGAAGTTTATACTATGAAAAACTCTTACCTAAACTCAATCGGCAATTCCTGCACCGTACAAAATCCCTTCTGATTGCTCATCATCGTCGATTTCTTCAAGTCTTGCTTGCTTTCGTTTGGTTCTGGTCTCTTTTGAGCACTCAGAACTGCGGCGGTTTGCAGAGCGAACACGCTCGTCATCGCGATTGTCGGCGAATCCGATGGCGATCGGGCGAGTTTGA
>OZ010718.1:26990492-27023510 GCA_963932345.1 Ophion ventricosus | reverse complement strand
CGTTAATGGTTGCGAAACGAATGGAACTAAATTGTTGTAAATTCGGAAAATATAATATCATCAGAATTTAGGATCAAGCGATTGATTATGCTAAGTTTCGAATAAATCGACTGAGTAATTGTCGAGAAATTAATTAAAGTAATGAGGAGTATTGCCTTTTGTAACGATGAATTAATAACAATCATTGGAAAACTCAATATATATTGCGTTTTTGGGTAATTGTTGATAATAATAAGATGATCTTAACGTATAAAATAAATAGAAAAATTGAGACATTTTTTGTTGGACAGTTGAAACAGTGCACAGTCGCTGACAAAACCTTAGTCAAGCACACTCAATATCATCGAATTTGCCTTCAATTATCATTAAAAGTGGAAAATTATCATTTCTAAGTGTTAATTTATTATTAAATTAGCTATTTGTAAGGCTGAACATGGTCGACATGATCTAGACTTGGAAATTCACGATTTGCCCATTTTGGACTAACTTTTGTCTAATTCGCTCCTAAATAAAAATTCAACTTTAGTTTTCTATCAAATAAAAATTGAACTATAATTTCCTTTAACTCCAAAAGTCAAATTAAACTTTGATTTGCAACAAAGATTTCGTGAGAATTCCGAAAATTGATCGAGTTATGATTTTCAATTCAAATCTTAGATTCAAAAAAATCAAAACTTTATTTATTATTCAAAATCAATTCGTCCGATTGATTTTGAATTTTCATAAAGCATAGTTTAGAACATTTCGTAGGGTATGACCGGAAGATATTTTAATATGTTTATCCATTTATTAATAACTACTGATTAAAGTTGCTTTTTTATTGTCGAAAATTGTATTTTTTTTTCCGCAGCTTGCCATTTTCGTAAATTCCAACAATTCAAAAAAGTATCCGATCATTTGAAGGTTCGATTAATATACTAAAATTAAATTGTTTAATTTTTCATCTCAGATGGGCCTAGTTGCCAGAGGCACCTACACCGATTGGCCATGCAGCAACGGCGACACTTTGTTTAAATAATGATACCTTCATTGTTTACCAATATTTTTCAATAAAAAAAAAACTCAAACCTGGCAAGACCATAGATCAAATGTGTCTAAAATCTCGACCTCGTCTTGCCAATACTCTCATGAGAAAAAAATATTGAAAATCGACTAGTGTTTTGGGTCCAAGTCCACGTTTGGATTACGTTACCACAACTCCAAAATCTTCAACCCTCGTTAGATCCTGCTTAGGGTTCTACTTTGGGTACTGTTGCCTAACAAACGGCCACGATGTTGCACGAATACTGTGACATAACTGCCATCAGCATGAAATGCCAACAAGATCCAA
This sequence comes from Ophion ventricosus, assembly GCA_963932345.1. Classification (NCBI taxonomy): domain Eukaryota; kingdom Metazoa; phylum Arthropoda; class Insecta; order Hymenoptera; family Ichneumonidae; genus Ophion; species Ophion ventricosus. The sequence continues at coordinate 27,022,180 of OZ010718.1, read as the reverse complement.
ACTAACTCAAGCCCATGTATATTTGTTAGAGTTCAAATTCAGTTCTATTAGTTGTCTATTGTATTCAAATCCGTCCAGTCTTTTTCAGTCAGCAGTCCAGCGGACTCTACAGCCAGCTAAGCCCAAATAAACTTAAAGCCATCTGTATTTGTTAGCCTTCAAAATTGGTACTATTAGATTGCTATTGGATTTGGATCCGTCCAGTCTTTTAAGGTTTCTCAGCAGTCCAGCGAGCTTCATAGCCGAAAAAAAAACCCAAACAAACTCAAGCTCGTGTATATTAGTTAGCCTTCAAACTTGGTCCTATTCAATTGCTATTGGGTTTGGATACGTCCATTCTTCTACAGTTTCTCAGCAGTCCAGCGGGCTTAAAATGATAGCGTGAAGTGACAGAAATAAAGACCCACGGAAGAAAGAGCTCAGCTGATTCTCACCTCCCGGTGCTTGTCCTGACGTTACCGTAAAGTCCAGCAACACGGCGAGATTAAGCTGGTTAGGGGCGCTGGAGAAGGAGCGAGCGAACAAGGGAGAAAAGCAACGGTGAGAAATACCTGCGTTTGAGGGCTGACCGGGTAAACGGACGAAAGTAACTGAGGGCTAGGGTGGAAGGGAGTAAGCGAGAATCTACTTTACCGACAGGAAATTACACGTCCTACCGGAGTCTAGGACCAAAAGAGCCCAACCCCCACGGGCTCGCTTCCACAAAGCACGAGGGAGTTCAAGTTTCTCCAGCTCGATAACGCGTTCAACCGTTCACTGACTCGCTCGTCGCCCACTTTATTCTCTCTCTCTCCCTTGCTCTCTCGCTCTTTCGCATCCTCTTTTTCTGCCTGACGCAAAATCACTCGCTATTGCCCTGCACCCAGGATTACACCTCTCTCTCTCTCTCTCTCTCTCTCTCTCTCTCTCTCTCTCTCTCTCTCTCTCTCTCACCATCTCGCTCTCCTGCTTTCTCTCAGACTCTTCTACGCTTCACGCTTTCGTTTCGCGTGCTCGTAGAGTCCGTAGAGATTCGTTAATTATCGATTTATCGACGCTTCTCACCTCCGATGAGGATGAAAACGTGGATATCCACATCCCCGGATTTAATTCGTAAATTATTTCATCAGTGTTTGCGCGAAAATGAGTTTTCGCTAATGAACCTCGTGGAACCTTTGGGCAATGTACTTGAGGTAGAATATTCTGATGAAAGGTTTGAAAAATCATCATGCTCTGATTCTACATACCAAGAAGAATGGAATATGTATTGGAGTTGGTCCAATGACCATTGGATTCAATACTGTGATTGTCACGATGGAGATTCAATTATGGTTTTGGCTTTCAAGGCGCAGTGTACTTGTCAGTATTCAATCAATGATCAGATTTCAAGATCAGCATTCAATCGGAATTCTGTTGGGTTTGGGTTCGATCAGTCTTTTTGGAAATGTTCTGGAGGTACAAAACGTGACAGTGAAACGTCGCGAAAAGACTTCCCACCTCGACCGTATATGCAGAGAGGAAGAATAGAATGTTGGTTGAGAATGACGAATGGTCATTGGTAAATTATATTGCGATAGTCATGATAGACGTTCAATAATGGGCATGCCTCGCAAACCAGATTGTTGTTATCAGTCTTCAATCCGGGTTCCACTGTGTTTGGGTTTGGGTCTTTTTGGATTTTTCAGCAGTCTAGCTGGCCTTATAGCCAGCAAAATCCAAACAAACTCAAGCCCATGTATATTAGTTAGTCTCCAAACTTGATTCTATTGGATTGCTATTGGGTTTGGATCTGTCGAGTCTTTTTAGGTTTCTCAGCAGTCCAGCAGGCGTTATATTCAGCAAAACCCAAAATTATTTAAGTCTATGTATATTTCGTAGTCTCCAAAATTCGTTCTATTGGACCACTATTGGGTTTACTGCGACCCAGTCTTTTTGTTTCTGAGCCATCCAGCGGGTTTCATAGCCAGCAATTCCCAAACAAACACAAACCAATCTGTATTTGTCAGTTTTTGAAATTGAGTTCTACTGGATCGCTAATGGGTTTGGTTTGATCCGTCGTTTTTATGTTTCTCGGTAGTTCAGCAGCCTTCATAGCCAGCCAAATCCAAACTAACTCAAGCGCATATTTGTTGGTCTTCAAACTTAGTTCTATTGGATTTCCATTGGGTTTGGGTCGATCCAGTTTTTTTTCTGTTTCTCGGCAGTCCAGCAGGCTTCACAGCCAACAAGATGGAAACAACAGTATCTGAAGAACAGCCTCCTCCAGTTCTGGCGCCAGGACGGATGTCTACGTCGGAACTTCTGTATCTTTTCCCTCCGTCTCCCCTTTCCCCTTTCTCTCTCTCTCTCTGCTTTCCTACTCTTTCGCCCTATTCCATCACCCCACCAAACGTCCCGTTAGTTTTCGGGATTAATTATCCCGGAAACAAGGTCTCTAGCCCGACATTCTGCGGTTGGATCCAAGTCACGGACAAGTTAGCGCGAGCTTTTGTACACATGAGTACACAGACACACGAACACGGGCACACGTACACTTTTGCACCCCTCGCTGCTTCTAATAATCGTTCGCCGAGACTCTCGACGTGCTTTCCGTTGTGGCGGTGGAGAGATAGCCGGGGTGGTTTTCACTCTCGTGGCTTTGCCCTCCGCGGCTCCTCCCCCATCCCACCCACGACTAAGCTGAGGGACTGCGCCGCGTTTCGGACGTGCACCAGCCAGAGGAGAATCGTTGGAGACCCGGAGTGGTCGCGAGTATGGGGGAGGGGGGAATGCCAGTGCTACATTTGCTATATACAGTATCGCGAGCTTTTGCAATACCCGGGGCTTCGAGCATGCAGCCTGAGTCAACCGAAAGATCCGATTCCGCGGCTTTCTCTCTCTCTCTCTCTCTCTTGACTGGACCAACTCCGATTCCTCTCTCCCTCTCGGCCTGGCTCCCCAACCGCTTAATTAAGCAGTCGAAGTTCGAGCGTGCTAATTGCGAGACTACGGTTCTCCAAAGTCTGGTTCGGGGGCCGGGTAAGGGCGAGGGTGGGGGGAAGGGGGGTGCAGCAGATTAGTCGAAAAAAACTCGAGGAGGAAAAAATACGAAGCTTTCCGGCAGTGATATAGCATCGTTTCTAAATCAATGAAATAATAACGATCGCGTGAAATGTGGTTGAGGATACTGGCAATATTTTGCCGATGGTAGTGCACACGCGTAAATCATTATTCCCGATAATTATGCGCGTTGGTATCGAAGTTTGATTATGATAATAATCTTCTTTATTGTTTGACTAGCTAATTTTGAATTTTTTCTACCTTGCACATTTTTTGTAAACGTTTTAAGCGTGAAATTTGAAAGGATACAAAATGTGATATGATGTTATGTAGCTTGAAATTCATAAATGCTGATTATAATTATTGTTGAAGAGGTGCACTTTTTTAGAGATGCTAATTAATGTATCTACGTAGGTATAGTCATTTTCTGTTCACAATCTGCTTTAAACGGTTTCGGGACAGCTTATCTTTGGGGGGAATCACGGGGGGAAATTTATTGTTCTCGAGCAGAGCGTCAACTTCTACACACCAATATTTTGTTCGAAAACGACACGATTACTGTAATAAATGTTGAGTCGTCGGTTGAAAATTATTATTATTTTTACACGAGCGTATCAATAACGTGTTGTCATTTTTGTATCAATACATATTTTTTGATTATTTTATATTTGAAAAAATTAGTTTTTATATTTAAAATTTTATACTTTTATGTTTATATTTTTAAAAAATTGGCTTAAATATTTTTTTTATTGGTCAAATTAAAAAATAATTGGCGCCACTTGTTCTGCTACCGCGAGCATCGGCGAGCGCAGCGAATCACGCAGCCCTTTGAAGTAAAAAAAAAAAATAACTTTTCTTCATTAAACCGTATCAACTTTTAACGATAAATGTTAAGTGTCAAATATAAAAGATATTAGTTCTCCTTAAAATTGAATTTCATACGATTAGTGGTATTCAAACACGTGCACCATTTATCACTCACGCGACGTTGCCACACTTAGCCTCTACGTTACATCTGGAATAGAATGGGATATGCGAGATAAACCTAATATGAATTTTTCGCCGTAAAAAATGCAATTGAACAAAGCGAGAGAAATGATTTTAGCATTTCGCACTAAAAATAATTTCGAAAAATCCTCACATTTCGGACAATGTTTTCCTTGATTCTTGAAAAAGATCGTGTGGACCAAATTTAAAAGAAATTGCAATTAAACAATCTCGAAGTTCTCAAAGAATTTTACAAGGGGTAAAGCCGGCAGTTTTTTTTCTTAAATTTAAATTTGTTTTGGCGTGGTTTCTTGATTGAAAAATTGTAAATAAATATAAAAAACATATGTCATTAAAAAAATAGTGTTTTTTATTTAAAAAAAAACATATTAAACACACTAAGCTGATTATACATAAAATAATTTAAAAAATAATACATTCAGCTCAATGTAGAGGATATTTAACTGGGTTTACATAATAATAGTTTGAAAAAATCGCTAAATGTAGTTAAAACAAAAACATTCTGAAAAATGCGAATTTTCCGCGCGGCTTAAGGTTCGTAACCCGTTAGATTTTCCATTACAATGCCACTTTTCTCTTTAATCCCTCGGGTGTAAAACTGGATTTCGTGGTTCGATCATTGATCCATCAATTTCCTTTGTTCAGGCCTCTCTCTCCTACCATCATATCCATATCCGTCTCCAAATGTCAAATGTGTACCGGACGACGGTCGTGCATGTCCGTGTACCGTGTTTCTCTCGTTACGCCACAGAGCATGGTGATTTTATGGTGCATAGATTGAGAGAGAGATCTTTCTCTCTCTCAAGAGAGAGAGAGAGAGAGAGAGAGAGAGAGGGGGGGGCAGAGAGGGGGAGAGAGAGACAGAGAGAGAGCGAGAGAGAGAGAGAGAGAGAGAGAGAGAGAGTGAGGGAGAGAGAGAGAGAGAGAATTTCTCCCTCCCCCATCGTCCGTAATCGTGAATTTCTCCTTCAAATGATCCTAGGTGTACGCGATGTTCGCGTACATCGCGTGTGGTCATTATTGGCAGCGATGCTTAGGCTCCATGGACCACATCCGCCGAATACAGGCACTCCATATGCCCAAAACACACACACACACACACACACACTCACCCACAGATACACACACACACACACACACACACCCACGCGGAGCCAACATTGGAGAGCAGCACGTATGAGAGTCGCGTACACATTTTGACGGGTAATTCGTTCGCAATTCGTGCGCATGTATTCGTGTAACTATCATTGAACGGATATCCTCCGTGAGCTGTCACACGACTACAGGGGCAAACTATTGTACTGGAAAAGCCCGACGCGAAAGAGCGTGCTGTAGGCGGAAATGAAAATACCAGTTTTGGTATTGCCTATCGATTGTATAACTGTATGGATAGGTGAACAATGTAGCTATGCAGGTTTTGCAAGGGGTCGATGCTGTTCGTGTTTCTGGCAGTGGCAAAGCTCCCAGGATTTCAAATTCGTTGAGTTTGAGCGCGGCAATGACTATCACCATCCACTCCACACATCCTAGCCAACCGCTAGGTTTCGATCGGAATACTCGCACATCCTCCAACTCTCGATGGTAACGCGGCATCGTTTTTTTTTTTTTCGCACGATTCGCCGAACCGCTTTTTTCGCTCTGTTATTAAAGCCAGAGACCAGAGCGGCCTCCGACGACAATGATTTTCACGGGACAAAACGAAAAGCCGATTATAGCGAGCTGGCGTGCGCTGATGTCCTCACGTGACAGTTGGTGTCCGGTTGGCATCCAGGTCGAAAGACACTTTTGGTCAACGCCGAGGAAGGGCTGCAGGGTGAAGACTGAGGGGGAGAGAGAGTGGATGAGGAAAATTGGAGCTGTGCTTTCGCGTCATCATCAACATGGAAGTGCTGATTCCGGGTGACCGTTCGATCTTTAGATATAAGAATAAATACTTTTTTTGAAACGCCCACTATGGAACTATTTTTTCCTTAAACTGTCATATCTCAAGAGTAACACCCTAAAGTTTTGTGGAAAAAAAAATGAAAATTGCAAGAGTTATGATTTTTTTTTAAGTAAAAAAGGGCTTTTTCTGGGCGTTGACCACTTGCTGATTTTTTACGCCATTTTAAAATTCGATAAAAATATAATACGAAGAATGTCACATTCTGGAATGTTCAAACTGATATCCTGAATTTTTATGAGTCATTCGGAACGATACTCTCAGTGCGGCAATCGTTTAAACATGGTTGGGGTCATTACGACCCCCTGTGACCAGCGACGGAACAATGGCCAATTTTGATGATTGTTTTTTTTTTAAAGGAACAAAGCGTTTTACGTTCATGACACTTTAAGTGCAATTTATTACATAATTAAAGGGTTTTAATTAATTTTTTTCATCAAAATCTATTGCAAAATAGCGACGTTATGGCACGGTTTGCTGGAAAGGTCGTGGCGGCAATTGACCGTTTGTGGGAAATTCAACGACTTCAATATACATCTGGAAAATATGAGCCAAGAATATTTAGCATTTCAACATCCAAATGCTGAGTCTTTACCTAAGAAACATTTAAAAAGTTGAAAATATAAAAAAAATATTAAAAATATTAAAAATAATACAAAAAATGAAATAGAAAATATATACAATTCAGGAAAAAATTAGAAATTTTACACAAAATGTTTATTTTTCGTTTGAAAGTACTTTTAAAAAGGATTTTTTATGAAAAAGTACTTTTTAAGTGATTTTAAGTGATTTTACCTTTTGGTACGTTTTAAGTGATTTTCATAAAGGAGTAGGTATAAGTTCAAAGCAATATTGTTATTGAGTTGTGTGTACAATTTCAACACGATTGATCAACTCGTATCAAATTTATATTTCCCACAAACTTAAAAAACGTAGTATTGAAAAAAACATGTTCAAAGTTTCGACCTACAAAAACTCAATGATTTCAGTGATTTCCCGGCTAATTACTTACTCCGCCACCGTATTCTTGAGAGGTTTAATAATAACATTTTTACGTAGTAACAAAAGAAAAATCAATTTTTTTTTATGCCGCTACATGTATTTCCCCCATTAATTGAATATCGGCTTCGACTGTTTCGATCCTATTCGAGCTTTCTTTTCTTTCCGTTCTCGTTCCCGCTCGAAACCTTGGTGTTATTACTGTTAATGACTTTACGACCTCGACGTTGCTTCAACACCAACCGTACTCCATTTTCGCTGGCTCGTCGTTTCTCTTAGCTCGTCGTATACAATGTTCCGGAAACGCTCGTGTGTCTGTTCAGTATCGACGGTCCACCACCCATTTTCTCCCGGTCTTCATCTTCCCAAGTTTCCCTTCCATTTTTTTTTCATTTTTATTCCAGCTCGAAACTCCGGTACACCAGAGGGCCCGGGGGGGGGGGGGGGGGGTGGAACCTCTTAAGCTCCATCTGTCTCTACCATCCTCAACTTCTTCGCCACTCATAACGGACCAATTAATATTTCAATTGGAAGTTTCCCGTACGTTGCCGCGGAAGGCAGCGAGAGCTTGCCTCGCTTCGTGAAAATCGTGCTTCGAAACTAAGCGCTTCCGTAGGAACGCCACGGAGAACTTGGGCGGCGGTCGATGTGCTGGCACCGACCAAGAACGTGGATGCACTTTGGCCCCCCTCGATTCACCTTGGAGCACAGGAGAACCGGAGGTGAAAGCTTTACCCGCATCGCTGAATCGCTGGCACGAAAAGTGGAGTCGGGCATGATGGCAGAGCCAAAAAATACGAGGCTAAGTAGCGGAAAAGTAAACGTAAATTGTGGCGGGCTCTGTGGCTACGTTCACGTACACTTGTCCATTTAGCTGAGAATGGATAACGACGCGGACGTCAACTGAGGATAACGTTATTACGCATGGGACAGGAGTATGGATGACGATGAGGACGCATCAATGGGGAACAACGAGTGGGAGAAGTTGAACAGAGAGAAGACTTGACTGAAACCCAAATAATCTGTATGAAGCAGCAGCCTGGATGTCGATGAGGACGTATCAATGGGGAACAATGAGTGAGAGAAGTTGAGGGAAGAGAAGACTGAACTGAAACCCAAACAACCATGAAGAATGTGTGCGGGACAGCAGTTTGGATGACGATGATGGATCAATGCAGCGAGAAGTTGAATAGAGAGAAGACTGGACCCAAACCGAAACAAAACCAAACAATGTGTATGGGGCAGCAGCCTGGATGACAATGACCAATCAATGGGGACCAACGAGTAAGAAAAGTTGAACGGAAAGAAGACTGTACCGAAGACCAAACAATATGTATGAAGCAGCAGCCTGGATGAAGATGACGAATCAATGAGCAACAACTAGCGAGGAAGTAAACGGATGGAGGTCATTGATTGGAAAGGAGACTGGACGGCGACTTCCAATGTTATTTTCGCTCGTCGAATGAGCAAGTGATATACTGTCTGGTTACTTAGCGACAAGTTACCAGCGGTTGGCTCCATCGTCTTCGTACACGTCTATATGCGAAGACGCCAGGGTGTACCGTTAGCCAATGATAGCAGAGGCTTTCTCTCTCACTCGCTTTCACTTGTAAGTAGTCGTTAATGAGTATCGCCCTTAGTCACGGCTTTCCCGGGCACCAAGTTTTTCATCTGCTCGCTTAGTATTACTTTTACCAAGTCTAACGGAGCTGCTGGGCGAAAATGCCAGGCCCTCAAGTTCAGCTAATTTCTCTTTCATTATGAGGCATCGAGTATCTGAACTTTTCCTCGAAGAAGAGCCTGCGGCAACTTCTTTCGCATGAGGGTGAGCTGTGAAACGGCTGAAGTAGCCAGTGTAGCGGTATTTGCGGAAGGATGCCTGAACGGATCAGTGAAATCATTTTGAGGACGGGTTAGTGAGATTCTTTTGAGGAAAGTATCAATGAGATACTTCTGAGAAACGAATCGGTACCACCTTTCTGAGGAAAGGAACAGTGATATCCTTTTGATGAAAGATATCACTGTTTTTTTCAGAAAAAAAAACGATAAAGCTCCCCAAATTTGCTTTTACGGAAAATTTACCAAAGAATTGGAGGCATTACTTCATGAAGACTCATGCTCGACGCCAGCTACACTTGGAGAATCATTAGGAGTTGATCACACAACAGTTTCGAAACGTTTGAAAGCTTCAGGAATGATTCAAAATCAAGAACATTGGGTGTCGTACGAGTTGAAGCCGAGAGACGTCGAAAGGCGTCTTTTCACGTGTGAACAGCTGCTTCAACGGTATAAAAGGAAAGGTTTTTGCAGCGTATTGTGACTGGCGATGAAAAATGGATACACTACGATAACCCTAAGCGTAGAAAATCGTGGGGTAAGCCCGGCCATGCATCAACATCGTCGGCAAAGCCGAATCTCCATGGTTCAGAGCTTCTGCTCTGCATTTGGTGGGATCAGCTAGGTGTAGTTTATTATGAACTGTTCAAACCGAACGAAACCATCACGGGAGATCGCTATCGACTACAATTGATGTGTTTGAGCCGAGCATTGAAGAAAAAACGGCCGCTATACGAGCAGAGACACGACAAAGTGATTTAGCAGCATGACAACGCTCGGCCACATGTTGCAAAACCGGTGAAAATCTACTTGGAAAGGCTTAAATGGGAAGTCCTACCCCACCCGCCGTATTCACCAGACATTGCCCCTTCCGATTATCACTTGTTCCGATCGATGGCGCATGGCTTGGCTGTGCAGCACTTTCATTCTTATGAAGATGCCAAAAAAATTGGTCGACTCTTGGATAGCCTCAAAAGAAGTGTCGTGTTTCCGACGTGGAATTAAAATGTTGCTAGAAAAATGGGAAAAAGTAGTGGCTAGCGATGAACAATACTTTCAGTGACGTGTTTTTTACTAATAAAAAAAAATAAAGCATTAATTTTCACGAAAAAAAACAGCAAAAACTTATTCAACATCCCAATATAAATTCAGCATTCGGATGTTAAAATACTAAAAATTCTTGGCTCATAGTTTTCAGATCAACGTTGAAGTCATTGGATTTTCCACAAACGGACAACTGCCGCTAAAACCTTTCTGGAAGACTACGCCATAACGTCGTCATTTGGCAAGATTTTTCCAATGAGAAAATTATTTCAAACACTATAATTATGGAATAAATTGTACCTAGTATTTCATAAATGTAAAACGTTTTGTTTCCTGCCAAAAAAAAAAAGAAAATGATCAAAATATGCTATTCTGTTCATCTGTCTGAATCCTGGAGTACTGGAGCACATATCCAAATGGCAATATCCTGCTTCCAAACATGTTCAGCTTGCTCGGGTCTACGTGGAAGTTTGAAACTCCAGCATGTTGGTCTTCATCATTGTAGGATAGGTCTGGAAATGAGTAGCATGAGCGAAAAATCCTAGTCGTTCATTCGAGCGACACAGCCTGGGGAAAGTTCGTACTTGAAGTTGACTCTCGCGTTCTTGCATGTAATCGAGGATCAAGTGCGAAGCATGTCGCAACCCTCGAGACTGGACTTTATGCGGGTACATACTCATTTCGACGTTACAAGCTCATAATAGAGAGTATAGCGTGTCGTATACTTGCACAGAGGAATCATGATGCAGAAACGGATGCGTGCAGAGCGTCGAGCGTTGATACACACATGAATCTGCAAGCGGGCTAGCTATTGGGTTACATCGGTGCCTCAACTGACCAGCACGATCCATAGTTGCACGAGCTCGGGGTATCCGATATGCCGGTGGCAGTTTATTGCTTTTTGACGGACGTACAAACGTGCAGCGTTCTTTCACCAACGAAAGTTTCGCTTTCCACCAACACAAGGTAGGGTATTTTTTTTAATCATTTATTATTTTTTTTTTATCAAGATAGAAAGGTCGGAAATTCAGGTTGGAATATGAATGGACATTTCAATCAGGCGTCATGGTGTGAATAAAACTGTTTTTCACAAAAGCCTGCGAAGCAAAGTGATTTATACATTATATTATATTTTAAGAATTTTTTGTTTCGATTCAACCGACTCCATGCAATCATGGGGACCATGCCAGCGAGCGACCGTGCTAGTTGGTTCACTCTACTCCACTTAAGGGGGGAGATACCTTTACAACTTTCTAAAAATGCGGCTGGACTATTCAACGAAGGATATACATCGATTTTGAAAACCATGCTCGCATTGAATATCATAATTGGAACTCAGTGCAAAAATTACGCCAACAGCACCGACGCTCGACGGGTGCATCGACAGGAGCGGCGCAGCTCCTTATCGGCTCGAAAAGGCTCGAAAAGCACCCAAAAATCAGATAGCCGAAGAAAATCAATTTTTCGATGAAGCTGAAGTCTTAGTATATGGGCTTGGAATCGCTGATTAGCCGGTAAGTAATTGTTATCATTGACTTTTTTCGTGACCAAACTTTTAACGCATTTTACTCAAAACTACATTTTTCAAATTGGCATACATCCTCATGTAAAAGCTTTACAAACAATCTTAACCAAATTTGGCACATGACTGAACAACATCACTACCTTGTCTGTAAGCCTAATTGTTTTAAATAATCGGCCAAAAAAAGTACTTTTCCATATCAAAATATAAGAAAAATTCATCAAAAAACGCAATGTCTATTTAAAAATAATATAATTCTTCCAATTTTTTATTTTTTACTTTTTTTTAGGCTTGCACACGAAGTATGCATGTTTTCAATAAAAATCTTGAACTGTATTGGGTTTCAGATGAAAACAACGAGCACCAGAGTGTATGCCATTTTCGAAGTCCCGAGTCGACCTGCTCCAAAAACAGCGGGATGTCTCAGCCATTTTTTATTTTTTTGTAACTTAAAAAAATACGCTTTGGTAGATCAAAGTACACCCTAATAAATGCTAAAGTTTCAAAAATCTGAAATAATTATTTCCCTTCCAAAAAAATTCCACAAAATCATCAATTTTTCAGCCTCGTAAAGGTATCTCCCCCCTTAATGAGAAAGATCCAGGATATTGATCGCACCGTTTTCCACCCTCTGTGCAAACGATGATACGTTAGGTATCTTGCATCAGAAATGGACAGCCATAAACACATCAGTGAGAGACTGATCGAGATTCAGCCGAATGTTTATCTTCTCGCCTGCCTCGAAATCTTAGGCTGCTTCGAGAAATAAGCTCGAAGGGGAAGAAGTCGAGAGTCGCGATGAGAGAAGCAGAGACGCGGATGAAAAAAAAACTGGATAAGGAATCATATCCGATAAGTGAAGCCGGAAGATTCATCGCGGTTTCTTGCTCGAAGGCTGTCTTCCAATCCGCGAAGAGCAACGTGATAAATAATCTCGATAAATCAATTCGGTTTTTCCAAGTCTCCCAGAGCAGCAAGAAGCCAAGGATTCTCTATCTTCCTTGGTTGCTTCCCATACAGGTCTTCCAAATATCGCTGAAGATAACCTCCCACACATACGTGTGTGTACCAGCTAGATCTACCGTGCACCGGAGTCTCGTATTCCGCACTAGGAGGGAAATACCGTAGTTACTTTTCCCCCCTGATCGCTTCGAAGCCCCGGGGCCGTGGCTGCGAATGTATACCGACAGTCTGGGGTAAGCCGAGAAGCGTCTAGCAGTTGGAAACGAGTAGCGAGAGTACGGCGCAGCCGTTAGTGAGGGCGAAGAAGAGATGTTAGTCAGATGTGGCCACCCCGATTAAGACGTCGATAAATAATATTAATTGCTAGGACGACCCTTTCCCACAAAAGCCACATACCTCCAGTGAGTTCCTCCAATCGCCTCCGATAGCGCGCAACTCGGTGTTTCCGTCCAGCTCATGGAAACACCCACACGCATCATCGTTTAACGAGCCTTGGAGCTGATGTTGGCTGAGAGTGTGCCCATTCGCTAAGCAACCCCTTGCGGCTCGTACACGTTCAACGAGGGCCAGCCATCCCCGGCTAGTTGTGTGTGGCACCCCATCCGCAAGTATTGCGTTTAATCAATACCGCGCCGTAATCGGCCAAACGCTGGTATGAGGTGAAAGGCACATGTAGAGAGGCAAAACCCTAAGCCGGGTGTAGAAAGCAGAGGTGGCGAAGCGAACCAGGCTGCCACGGTCTAAGCTCCACGAGGCTCTTGTAAATATTACCTAAGCTGATGTTGGACGGGGTTGCGGCCTCGTTGGGGTGGAGACACGAGCAAAGACGTTGCTGGCGTCATTTTAATTAATAATCCTCCAGCTTGATGGTGTCTGCGTGTGTGTGGGTGTGCCACTCTGAAAGGGACAGGAGGCGACTGGTAGCTATGGGGTGTATGCATGGACGAGGATGGTAAAGGCTAAAAGATTCCGATCTCTGGAACGTCGGCAGGTTATGCCGAGAAGGTCCTCCCTGTTCTTGGAGGCGGAGGTGAACCTGGGTGTGTACAATTTCATCGTAGGACAGCCAGGACATGTACACATGCGTCTATCGTGATCGCTATTCTGATAATACACTTGCACAACTGTATTTCCATATTAATCAGGCAATGAAGGCTAGCTCACAGTTGTTGGCATTCCGTTGAGGAAGGTCTGAGCGTCAAGGCGGTTTGCTAGTGTCGCCCACATTGGATCGCTCACTCGGTTGCCATTCATTGTACACCAAAGACCAATGTCTACACCAGACGATCTACTAAGGGTGCAAAGGCCTCCAACTGTTACTTCGAGCCTGTACACCGAAGAATGACATTTACGCTTAATTAATGCATCCTCGACGATGAATTTATTTTAGCCTCGATGTGGGAGCTCCAGCCTGATATGCACATTAGAATAACGGACGGAAAAATGCTCGCAGGTAAGGGTAAAGATAGTAGCTATAATCGCTCATCGAGAGTGTCCATTCACTCTCGTCTTCATCAGCATTCTTGCCGTCTATGACGCTATGGTCGTTGTGGATTGAGCGAAGACACCGATCAAGCGATCCTGAGACAAGCTCCTCCTGCATTGACGACAGGCCTACCTTTAGACTTGCGCTGATAGAATGGATACGCAAGCTCGACTGCGCGAGGGGGTGCAAGGAAAGCGCTTCTTCGACCGGGAAGTGCAAACGTTTGCTCAACCAGCGGCAAACGTGCTCATCGGAAAGAAAGTGGAAGGCTGGCAACAGCTCGTTATGCTTTGTGTGTTGGGGCGGGGGAGGGGGCGGGGTGGGATGGAGAAAGAGAGCTGCCTACTCGAACGTTGAAAGCCGAGAAGGTCGACAGAGCAAAAGAGAAAGAGCAAGAAACGTGATACCGTCGCAAACGTCTACTGCCAGGAATCAAACGCAAAGCTATTCCAGTCACGAGTCCCTCTTGGCACTTTGGAATGTTTCTTTTTTTTCTACGATTAACAATTTCGGCTGCTATGTACAGAGACATTCGCCACTGATTTTTCAAAGATTGGCCACAGTCCTTTACGTTAATTCGTGGTTATGACTTAACGTTAGATCTAAATCACGCTCATGTTCTTGGTGACTCCCACACATATGTCAAGATGACTCTTCAAGCTGAGGATGGTGTCCAGGTGGATTTCATCGAGTTAGTTAGGTTTGGTAAATCCTTATGAAAATTTGCGAATGCCGGGCGAGTGGGTCGTAATGAGACACGCGTACGATACTGTGAATGTTGACTTTAGGTCAAGACAAGGTAGATACGAAATTTGGCCGGTTCATGAAGATCAAGCTTTCCATCAGTTCATTTTTTTCGCTCGTTGCCTCAAATTGATGTGGAAAACGACTTTTTCAATCAAAATCTTTGCTTTTGAATTCCCTCTTTAACTTTTTATATACAAAACGACCTAGTAATGATCTTGGTATGAAGAACAAAATTAGTAAAACAGAAATAAGCTTCAACCTAGACGTAATGTTTTTGGGAAAATAAATAATATTAAAAATTACAAAACCTTTGAATATCCGAACGGCACTTTTTCGCTATCGAGTGTCCAATTTCTCTTGGCTCTTTACACGTTGAAATTTCATTTTTGATCGAAACTTTACGAGACAATGAAAAATCGCAGCTTGCCCAAAAAACCCCCATTCCCGTCTATTCTGCCACGTGAATTTTTCGGCCATACGGCCATCATAAGTTGTTCTTATCGCGGATCGCGAACCACGTTGAAAGTTGAAAGAGCAAAGATTTATATAGCCCGTTCGTTAGGTTTCTTTGGGATTATGTGCCATTTGAGTGGTACTGCTCGGTGAGTATTGGCGCTGGCTTGGTGGGTGCAGCCGGAATCCATGATTGTATCTGGGAATATAAAAGGGCCAAGAGAATCGTCGTCTCGTCGCTCACTCGGTTCGAGGGTCGACCTGGCACCGTTGGAGTTTCGCCGCTCTCTCTCTCTCTCTCTCTCTCTCTCTCTCTCTCTCGCTCTCTTGCTCTTTTCCTCCATCCTCCTCGTATCGAACGAATTCGAATTACGTGCTAGGGAGTTAGTTCCTCTTACTTCCGCTTTTTGCGTTACCGCTACGCCGACGAGGGTGGCAGGGAAAGGAACAAAAACGAAAATGAATGAGAGAGCAACGCGAGCTATATGCGAGCTGGGCGCAAGAATAGAGCAAGACTGGGAGAGAGAAGGTTGAAAATAAGAGATTGCCGAAATGGGTGTAGCGAAGCCTTTGCAGAATAAAGGATAAAGGCAGGTCCGGAATACGAAGAAGTATGAACTTCACTTACCTACTTCTTATATATCTACAATGGCTCGTACCTATATGCAATGTAACTACTTTCTACCAGTATATATATATATATATATACATACATATATATGCGTATACACAACTAACGCATTTAGTGTAGACATTAGACCATAGAGCTCTTAAGGTAGTAATCTCGCCGATGCGTTTTTCTATAGAATTTTCTTCAATTTTGAAGACACATTCAGGACAGTGTTAAGGCGTTAGGCCAGTCTAGGCTTTTCCAAAAATCGATGTTTTTTTGTTATAAATGTACCCTAGTACCTATAAAATTATATTCCAAAAGATTATGGGTGTGGAAAATCTCTAAGTACTGGATTTTCGAATTCTAGCGCAACCCCTCTTGATTCATGTCGTGACTTTCTACTAACTTTAAACGCGTCAAATTTCAACCGATTCACTTGAAATTTAACTGTATATTTAGAATTACATTTTCTGAGGCACTACGCAGGATTTTTTTAAAATTATATTGCATAGTTCCTTTTTTATAAACAATTATCTGACGATTTTCTGATGGCATTACTTTTTGTTTTAGAAATGCGCCATTTTGACAAAAAACAATATATCGAAAAATTCTACGTACTTCTATAGCTATTCTTATATATAATCGAAAAAACTTTAGTGTCTCATCATAACTAAAAAATTATAGGACCTGTTGGTCCAGCCGTTGACCTTTCAGAAATAAAGGCGTCATCGGAAAAATGATGCACAGTCGCCATTTTGACATGTATCGCTGTGAAAAAATAATTTTGTATAGTCAATTACGTGTATAATAAAACCACTACTTTGTAATTCCGATTTATTTTATGGTTTCGCTGAAAAAAAATCACAAAATATACCCTTTTTTTGCCTCTAGAGTGGCCTAAGGCTTTAAGTGATTTCGTGCAAAATTTTAAAAGGATTCACCGTTTCAGATTCGAGATATTGGCAACCAAATATTGCACAGTTTTACACGTATTCTTATGGGGCGCAGTGGAAAATTTCACATTTCACGCCATAACTCCGAAACTTTTCTACAGATTTTTCTTGTTTGGATTCTCAATTACAGAAGAACATGTATGACAAAGAAAAAAATTTATTAAAAAACGTCAAGAACTTTGACCGTCCTGTTTCAGAGATATAGCGATTTATTTAATTTTTATATTTTTTAATTTAATTAAATTATTATTTTCTTCATTACTTTATAAGTTTTTACATCCTGATAAGATGTTAAAGCTCCATTATATGGATACTTTCGTAAACTAAGTGAAAGACGAAAAAACAATTGCCAGTCAAATAAAAAGAAAAAATCAGATTGGACCTAGCCAGTCAGTAAACAATTACCACAATGAAACGTACTTCAAGGAAAAGAAAAGCAATTGGACGGATATCTGAGAGTAGTGACGATAACGAAGAACCAGTATTATGCGATTTATCCGATGAAGATGTAAGTACAGAAGAGGATAACTGAATGTGGAGTCAATTATTATGAAACTCGTCTCATCGAAGACTGGCTTCATTGCCAATATTGGGTAAACGAAAATTCTACTGAATTCCATGATATGTGTTCCAAACGTAGGTGAAAGCTAATCCCAAATATATCACCACATCTTTGGAGCTTTTTGGTGTTCATATATTAGTCACGTTTCGCTAGGGTGCCATGCCTCCAGTTCGCAGTTCAGATCGAAGGCTTTTTGTCAAGATACATCTTGACCAGCCAGGTTCGAATGACGTTTGTGACCAGATGCTCGAAAAGCTGTACGGCTTTACAAATGGGTATGGATGTAACGTTAAGACGGAAGGAAGTTGGTAGAAAGTTGTGGTCGGAGCCGATAACAAACGACCAGGGTTTGGCGACCTATAGGGGAAGAGGATAGCCAGGATTGGGTACCTCAACGATCGCGTAGGGTATTGCCAGTGACCGCAAGCAGCGCGTAGTGGCGCATACCAGGGTGTTAGGGTGTTTCCAACGGGATCCTGAGCCACCACTTGCCAGCATAGACGATGGGATAGACCGAGCGAAAGCGAGGCTCATATGTCACGCAAGCTCAAACGAATCGGTGAGGTATTAATTAGAGATTCGAGCTAGGAACCGCGATCACATATCACCAAACGCTAGTGGATTTGCCAGAACGGGACATACGGCTTCAACATCCTATAGATTATTCATCTTGGTGACCTCCAATAGCCAAGTCGTTCAATGCGGTTTCTCGTTCTAACCTTCGCACCCTCTCCTCTTCCTACACTTCTTATCCGCTCCATTCGAGTCTGTCTCTTAACCACTGGCTTACCCCAAATGACCGCTAATCTACAATTCCCGATCGCATCTTTCTCGCCTGATCTTAGCAAAATCGACCGGACAGGGCCAATCCATCGGGCGTTGGAATTATACCGAACTTTCTGGCTTGCTGCTGCTGCTGATCCATTTGCGGAAGAGTAATACATTGAGATACGGTGGAGACTTGGCTATACTCCTATTGGCATTTATCAAAGTGCTCGCGAGACGTTTGACTTATCTGGATCATCTAATTTACCAAGCAGTAGCTGGCATGGGCGTTGATCACTCGTGGCAAGCCATAGACGAGTACCGTACTCGAACGACCTTCGCAACCAATTGTCTTGATCGAGTTATACAAAGAGCTTATTCGCGAAAGTTTATCGACGCGTGTACAGGGTGGCACTGCTCGAGTGGCACAACGGTATGTCCCATGAGGCATGACTTTTAGGAAAAAAATATTTTAAGAGATCATCAGAGTGTTAAATTTTCAAAAAAATCGATTTTTTTTGCATTATCCGATAGTATAGACGATTATGAATATTCTGTTCAACATGCGGATTGATCGTAAGTAGATATTTTATATGAAAATTCCGCACTCCAAACTTTAAACGTGTTTTTGTAGAAATGTCGCTATTCAAAACGGTGTAAACTCTCAAAGGAAGAGTTTTCAAGCTATCCGTCTCAAATTTTGACGCAACATTCTTCACGTCATTCTTTATCCTGCTATGGAAGCTTTTTTTTTAATGGTCATATTTTTTAATTGAAAAACTGTCGAAAAAAGGCTAAAAAAAAATCGCTAAAATCAGCTATTTTTCGACCCGTTACACTGCGATGATCCCTTAAGGGGTTAGGCTACTGTGAAAATTAAAAAAATCCTTTGTTGCTTCAGGCAACCATATAGTGCAACATATAGTGCAGGAATTGCAAATTGAAGGTAAACGGATGATGACAACGATAAAAATGCTGGTGAAACTTTAAACGCGTTTATCTCGAAACTATGTTTGACAAAACGGTATACACGATTTATTGACATCTAATGAACGGATTGACTTGAAATTCGGTAAAATTATTCAGCGTAATAGTAATTTAGTTTTGACTGACGTTTTTCTTCTTAATACGTTTTTTCATCAATTATTTACAATAATAATGTTATTTTCCGACAAAAATCAAGAAAAAAAATAAACAAATTTGTTTTTTATGATTTTGAAACACGATAACGAAAAAAATCTCGGTCTAGTCGTAGCTAATATTATTTATTTTAAGAAAAAAATGGTTTTTTTTCTTTCAAATTAATCGGGCGGGAAAAATCAAGTACACCGTTGAGCCTCTTACGTTCGAAGGTCCTTCACGAGATTGTTTATAACTTCTTTAATTATTAATATTTTCAAAAAGAAAATTTGGTACACAACATACGAATAAATGTCGAAACGACATTTCAATCATTGTACTTATTTCTTCGAAATTAATTTTTAAATAACACAAATTTTCGGCTCGTCACAGTAGGCTAATCCCATAAACGAAAGTTGCACGCTTTTGGAGAATGAATAAGACGGTGTTAATAATTTTTTTGTGGCTGTTTTCAAGGCTATTTTAAGGTCATCTTGAGTTTCCAAATGAAGAGTGATATTTTTTAAATTTCGGAATCATTTTTTGCGTAACACGGTGGATGACGTTTCCCAAACCCAAACAAACCCAAACAAACCCAAACAAATCAACACACAATATTTTGAATATCTCGAAAAATTGAAGGCCAACGAAAAAAGGTTTCCAACAAAAGTTATACATTTTATCGCCCAAAAAATAATTCCGATATAAAATATGTAAGTTTCTATCAAGAAACTTGAGTCGACCTTGAAATAACCTTCAAAAATACCATCATACAAATCGTAGGTACCGCCATCATTTTTTTTCATCAAAACAGTGAAACTTTTGTTCGAAACACTTTTTCCTAAATTGTACGGTACACCCTGTACGTGTAATCTTGAGTAC
Organism: Ophion ventricosus; assembly: GCA_963932345.1. Lineage (NCBI taxonomy): Eukaryota > Metazoa > Arthropoda > Insecta > Hymenoptera > Ichneumonidae > Ophion > Ophion ventricosus. Next base: position 27,002,268 of record OZ010718.1, on the reverse strand, counting down.
TCGCTGCTCGATCTCAACCATTCGATCTTTCTCAATTTCTCTCTAGATACAATCCATTTGTGACCGATCCCATCCAACTGCATCAAGCCATCCGTCGCGCCTCATCATCGTTCCCGCATGAATGTACCTTCATATTCCGCAGTGAATCCCGTTCGAGAATGATAGGCGAGAGAAGTCGAACGAAAAAAAAAAATCAAAATGCAGATTTAATGATCCAGGTCACAGGTGTCACGCCGACGAGGCGGATACCATCAGTGGGCGGGGGACTGCCTCCGAGCTTGACTCGTCAAGGGGCGGCGAGAGAGAGAGAGAATGAGTGAGGAGGCAACCGTGAAGTATAACACCATCATCATCATCATCATCATCATCATATTTCGTGGCAACCATACGCGGGGGCCATTAAGTGCTGCTATCTCCGCGATGATGTTGCGCGGGCACAGTGTATGACGGTTTTGCCGGACGATCGATTTCGAAGGACATGAATAAATCATGTCATCACCGTCACAACCCTCCATCAGTGCGGCGCGCACGGACTTTGCCCGGGAATCACTTCGCCTCCGCAAACGAATCGATGAAACATTCATGCCCTCGCGTATCCACACGATACACATCAGCTTCTCTCTCTCTCTCTCTCTCTCTCTCTCTCTCTCTCTCTCTCTCTCTCTCTCGCTCTCTCTCGCTCGCTCGCTCGCTCGCTCGAACGCGAGAGTCATACACGTCATTGAAATGAAAATCAACGCTGCATGTGTGAGAGAAACGGATGAACGGACCGAGCAAGCCCGAAATTCTGCAGAGTTCGCCCTGCAATATTCCTGCACCATGTACACATCGAGCTTGACGAGGAGGCCATCTTTTTCCGATGGAATGCATCTTGAATAACTGGAAGGCCGAAAACTCATCGAGTTTCTGGATGGAATAAGGCTCGGAGTCGAACAAGCATTTTTTTAAATTTATTTTCCACTAGCTTTTGCCCGTGACTTTGTCCGTGTGGACTTTAGGATTTGATCCAGAGTGGAGATAAACAACGAGAGAACAAAAAGTAAGAAGTAAAGAAAGTAGAGTGTTATATTTATCAGGCGCAATGGTAGACTGACTGGCTGAGCTTGTATAAAAGTGAAAACCTTCGTGCAATGTCATTGTTGTCTACAGAACTATATGGCTTTGCAATATAGTTCTGTAAACAACATCTTATGATTTATGGTCTTCGACAAGCACGTTCAAGTTTCAGACATTCGATACTCTCGAACAGCCCACATATAGTTGACCATGCGAGAAGCTAATCCTTTTTAGTGCATCTCTCTATGCCCTTTAAGGAACTCATCTTCCGAACTTCATTGAGATAAAACGCAGGGTAATCGACTTTTCTATACAAACTTCAACACCATTGCATCCCTAATTAGGGGTTGTTTTTTAAAAAATCCTAAAATACGCATTGTTATTTGTTTTGAAGAATATTTATACCAAGTTTCAAGTTGATACACGCATGGAATACAATTTTTCGTACAAACTTTCATACCCCATCTGGAATTGATTTTCAAAAAAACCTTTCTCAGTTCACCTCTACACCCTCTAAGGATCATATCCTCCAAATTTCACGCTTCTATCTTCAGCGGCTTAGGCTGTGCGTTGTCTATATGTCAGTCAATCATTCAGTCCGCCACCGAACTGTTTTATATTCATAGATAAATAGTCCAGTCGCCTTCACTGTTAATAATCGCCTGGCAGCTGCGAAGCATACTTTTCACTAATTTCATGGCATTATCTGGTGACAAAGACCTGAGTTGAATCTGCCAAAATAATTGCTTGACGTTCCAGATCGTTGGTTTCTACTGGTGTGGATGGACCAGGTATGATTGATGAGAGAACGTGCCCAAAAAGAAGCTTCGTCCGAAAAGAGCACGTTCTTCCACCCATGTGGAAAATTGGCAGGGCATCCCTAATACAATTTGGGTCCTTCAATGGATTGTTTGTGGATTCCATAGTAGAGTTTTCCGTAAAATAGCCGGACCAGGCCCCTATTAGGGAATGGTCGTGTAGGTAGGTTGACTAAAACTATGGTCTTACAATAAGTACAGAAATCAAGTAAGGGCCTTTAAGAGATTTAGTTGTACATTCCCTAGTAGCGATTTCCCCAATACTACCAGACTTTGCTATTATAGGGGCAAATCAGTATAAATTGCTTCACTAAAGAATTTGTATTATGAGGCACTGTTGAGGCAATTTTGAAGGCCCTGGTTACTTTACCTTCAATCTCTTTCGGTAGCAAAGTGCCACGGAAAGCCCATGTGAGGCTTCCAGACAACAGCCTTAATAAAGTTAGGGAAAATTAAGATGGGCCCGATCAAAGCCCGAACTCAATTTCCGCGCGGGCAATCGCTGTCCAAACTTTCCTGACCCAAGTGAGTCTTGTTCTACGTGTTTTTCGGACAATAGTTGTTCGACTATGACGGTAGGATGACAACTGACGCTTTTTATACATCTTGATGGAAGAGTTTCTACCTGCTACCAGCTCGCGATCGAATATACCCTCTATTGGTTTCCAGTAATAAATGTAACTGTACACGCTCTTGTCGAGCAGTCTGTACCTCAATGAGTAGCTCATCATCTTCGGCAGCTGGACGTTTACTTGTGGAAGTTTGATAAAAAGTATCGTGGCAGTCGTTTCTACTTGGTGACTCCTAACTGCCAATCGGTACATCATCAACCAGCGTTTGGCAATATCCACCATATCCTGCAGGCCTCTATTTCCTGGTTGATGACGATCATGATTATTGGAATGATCAGCAGGCCTTATCAACCCAAACCAATAATACTAACGGCTGCTGGCGTGCTTTCCATGGATCGGGGCAAAAAGACGTTTTGGCTAATAGAAGGAGTGCATTATATACACAAGTTTGACGTACATGCGCATCCTCCTCTACGATATCCTGCACGAAGGATGCGCTGTGAATGCGAGATGGATAGTTAGGTTAGCCTGGCTTGTTTTACTATTCTCCACCAGAGGGAACTGGCTCAAACGGACGTGATTGAGAAACACCGAGGGGGTGGAAGAAGGGGGCAGGGGGTGGTAAGCGACTCATCGCAACGAAGAGAGGCTTCAAGCACACTGGGGGATGAAACGTACACGGAATAGCACTTACAGCCCCGTGAAGGCTCGAGACGCACCACTGGCTGCCAGTTTCTCGCTCGACCCCACCGATCCTACTCTACAGTTTGAACCCCTTTAGGCTCTCGTGTATACCAGATCTGCCGAGTCCCTAATATCACTTTTCCGACAATTCAGGTAGTCTGATGCCAAAATCACACGCTATGATGCTGCGGCAGCAGTTTTTTTTGCTCTTGATACTCGGAAGTCGGGGGCTAGATGGTGGACTGTCTGTAGGCTGTCAATATCCAGAAACGTCAATGTTCCGATGTGACATAATTCCGATAAGTCATAGCCCGGAAGTGCGACAGAGGTGCTATATCCCGGGAATGTCACCAAACGGAAAATTGCGGTATATCAACGTCTGGAAGAATTTCGCTCTTTACAGACGTCACCGATAACATCCTCTAATAAAACGAACATGTTCCCCGTTTGGTGACATTTCGTGAATACAACGTTTCTGGGTTGTCACTTTTCGAACTTATGTAATTGCTGGGGTATGACATTTTTGGATTTTGACAGTTCACCCAGACAGTCCAACGTGTCACAATTCGCCGCTGCGAAGTTCAATGAAACTGATAGTGAAGTGGCCAATTACAAATGGACTACGCAGGCAAGCAAACCTTCCAAGTGGCAGTTGGGTAGATTCCGGAACAATCAGTTCCAAAAGTGGTATAATGGCTTTCGGAAGATTCGCCACTAAACGAGTGAAAAATACAACTCGTCATAGCCTAGACCTGCGCTAGTAAAAGATATGGGTGCCGCCACATCTCACCAAATCTCCCTGGTGAGATTTGGTGAGTGTTCAAATTAAAGAAAAAACACCTCACGTAATTAATGAACGTTCTCTAATAAAGTTCGGTGAGGCAGGGACTAGCCAAGACGTGCATAGCCTAAGTTAGCTAGTGTTGGCTAGGGCATGGTGAAATACCAACTTGAGAACTTTGTTAATTCGCAACGCCATCTGAAACTCAAGTTAGCCAGCCATGAGTCATTCGCTAGATGGTACTACTTGTAGTCACATAACCTCACTTTGTCATTCGTAACCATGGTTGCCTAGTCCAGTACGGCCTAGTTACTAGGCGGCATTTTTATTGTAACAACACCACAGTGAAAATCGATTGAGCAGTGAATAGACAAGGGCTGGATAACAAAGCATTTAGAACATGACTAGCTCATAGCGAGGCAGCCATTAGTCAGTTCGTGTGGGCTCAATTGGGCGAGCTAGTTACTAGGATGTAACTCACAGACAGACTAGCACAATTTCTACTCGGGTAGTCAATGATGATCCGAAGTGGCTTATTGCAGAAGAACGAATCCCTATGCAAGTGTGCCACTGCACAGTCCAGATTTTCATCTGCGATAACCTTTTTATCCCACGTTTAAACGGTGTATTAAGAAAAAAAAAAGCTTCCGAATCCTCAAGGATCTCGGATGGGCGGGAATATCTTTTTTTTTGCTGTGTCGCTAGCAGTGAGCCCCGGATACCTATACCCGGCAATTTTATTTCCCGACTTCGTTATTCCCTGCGACAGTTTGAAACTATAAAGTCGAGGAATAAGAGGAGCAAGAATGAGAAGAAAAAAAAAGAGGAAGCAACAAGAGGGAAGAGGTAAACCGAGCGAGGTGTATTTCTCGATAGGGAGGGAAAAGATAGAGACCGGAGGATGCTCGTGCAGTTTCAATAGTGAGAGTTGCTAAAGTTTTTATTTTCAACCCATACCAGCGGGATATCACCAGGAGCGCCGTCGCACGAAGAACTATATACCGGATGACTCACTGGAAATTGGACTTCTGGGAACGCTTGTGAATATTGCTTTGAGGAAAAAAATCAGAGACTTCCAGTCAAAATCCGCGTGTCTTCATCGCGTGGGGTCAAAACGACCCCACTCGTTTTTAAACGGTTCTCTTATGAGGCCTATCGGACTAATTGTCTAAAAAAAAATCCAGATCATACATTCCACATTCTAGAATACATCAAACCCGTCCCAACCAAAGAAATCTAATACCAAAATGGCTAAAAAAATCTTGAACATGGAAATTCCGAAAAAAACGACCCCACTCGTTTTCAAACAGTTCTCCTACGAGGCGTATGGGACTAATTGCCTCAAAAAAATTCCAGATCATACATTTCACATTCTAGAATACAGAAAACCCGTCCCAACCAAAGAAGTCTAATACCAAAATGGCTAAAAAAATCTTGAACATGGAAATTCCGAAAAAAACGACCCCACTCGTTTTCAAACAGTTCTCCTACGAGGCGTATGGAATTAATTGCCTCAAAAAATTCCAGATCATACATTTCACATTCTAGAAAACAGAAAATCCGCCCTAACCAAAGAAATCAATTAACAAAATGGCTAAAAAAATTCTTGAACATGAAAATTCATAAAAAAACGCCCTTATCCATTTAAAATCATCATTATTTCATTTTGGAATAATTTTGGGTCAAATTTGAAAATGGTAATCTTAAAATATGATACTTTTGGATTATAGCTACGACTTCCAAAAGCTACTAACCGTTAATTTCCAACGACGCACCCTGTACACATGTCACATTTATTTTTTTCCCCTGTTCACTGTTGTGTCCCATCTTACTTCTTCAATCCGTTTATTCTTCTCTTTCGTTTCTCTCTACGCAAGGACTATCTTAGCTTCGAAGTTTGCGATTCGATGAGTTTACCCGCGGACTTCTCCTCGACATTCAGTGTCTAATTAGGGTTGGGCGTTTTTCGACGCTGCGACGGTTCGCAAGCTCCTCAAGATTCCTTCCTTTTTCAGGCCTTTTTTTCCTTTCGTTGGGACGGAAGATTAGAGGGAAGATTGGGCAAAATGAGGCTCGGGGCGGAACCGGAAGTGAGCTTGTGTGCTTGACGAGCACATGTATGCGAGTCAACAGGGGCGCCATTCGTTGAGTAGGTTCTGCTTGGACTTTTAAAATTTGGGAAAGCCTGGAAATTTTAATAGCTCTTGTGGAAAAGTATTTGCACCTGTAAACTTTCATCACAATTGACCACCTACGAGGTGGGTAAATTAAATAACGAAACTGATAACGTAGCGTTCGATCTGGCAACACTTGGGAGCGATTTTTTTTCGTGAAACAGTTTTGTCAAGTAAAAAATAATCAAAATAGCCTTTAATATATAATAATGAGTATATCATTTATATTTTTTTTTTTTCATTGTTGGTTCTATCGTACGGGGTCCGTCCCTTTTTTACGTTCCCACCTCATTCTATCTTACTCCCCATCTTAATTCATAATAATAATAGTATAATTTATAATATTAGGCTAAAAAACTTAATTTATAATAAAAAGAATTGAAAAAATAATAACTTAGTTTATGTTTATATAAGGATAATAATAAGTAATAATAATAAGGGATAGTTGAATGGTTCCCAATGCAAGCTAAGGAAGTGTGTGCCCGGGCAATAAGTCTATTATAAAATAAGAATTTAAATATATAATAACTTAATCTACAGATATATATATATATCAATATGGGGCATTCTATGCCAAATCGACCACTTTCCGACCCAACCCCTTTCAACTTGACTGAAACTTTAATATGTTATTGTTTTCATCTAACGCTTGAATGATTTTTTGAATTTTTTTTTACATAATCACAAATACGTAGTGAATTTTTGAAAAAATCGCCCGTTTTTTCAAATGCTCGTAACTTTCTGAAAAATGGACCAATTGAGATTTTCTTTTTTTGAAATGCTTCGTTTTTAAATGTTTTTTATGAAAAAAAATATTTTAAAAATATCCAAAGTCATCTTCGACATGATTTTTTAGTTAAAAAAAACGCGATTTTTTCGAAGAAAACCATTTTCAAATTTGGATTTTTTTTTGTAAAAAAAATATAAATTTGACATTTTTTGCCGCCAGACCAATCGTGCTAAGATTTTCCTTTCTATTTTTTCTTAATTTGAAATTTTTTTATTCTTCTTTTTTTTTCCAAATGTAGCTGTTTCCTATGATGCAATAATGTCCAATAATAAATTCTAGGGTTTGACCCCATATATATATATATATATATATATATATATATATATATATATATATATATATATATATATATATATATGTATATAAATGACAGATCCGTTACTGACATATAGACAACGCACGACCTAAACCGCCGAAGATAGAAACATGAAATTTGGACGATATGTTCCTTAGATGATGTATAGATGCACTAAAATAGGTTTTTTTTCGGAAATCAACTCTCAAGCGGTGAAATGGGGTGTAAAATTTGTATGGGAAATTGTATTCCTTGCGTATATCAACTTGAGACTTGGTATAAATATTCTTTAAAACAAATAATAAAACGCATACTTCAGGATTTTTTAAAACAACCCCTAACAAGTGGTGATGAAGTTTCTATGAACCGAATTTTACGCGGGCGAAGTCGTGGGTGGAAGCGAGTTCAAAATAATAAGAACTAAAAAAAAATAATAATCTTAATAATTTAATTTCTAATAATAAGAATTCAAATATATATTAACTTAATTTATAATGATGGAAATTAAAAGATATAACTCAATTTGTAATAAGACGGATTAAAATATTAATTTATAATAATGAGAAATTAAAGAATAATTTATAATTTCGAGAAATAAAAAAAAATTGATCGGGCATTTTAACGGACGTTTTTTTTCAGCAACGTTTCACAGAAGTTCGGTATACGATGTCCGAGCTGGAAATCAATTAAAAAACGCCTCTCTCTCTCTCTCTCTCGCTCTCTCTCTCTCTCTCCCTCTCTCTCACTTCGTGCACCACCGCGCGATTTAAATTTATACGCGATGTCGGTGGCAAAAAATTAACAAGTCAGATCTCCATCTCTGAGGCAGCCGACAACCTGGAGCGCACACACTGACTCTCTCTCTCTCTCTCTCTCTCTCTCTCTCTCTTTCTCTTTCGCCCTCGCAACAATGCGCCCTCCGCATTACGCCCTCGACTTTTTAACGGGGAACTTTCTCCATGTTTCTCCCCTTATATTCACGTTTATAACCCCCGAGACCAGATGAACCGAGGCGAACGCGTTGCCTCGACGGGTACATACGAACGTCAGAGTTTGTTCGTTATTCTTCAACCCCTGCTGGAATTCAGTGCTGGATATTAAATTAATGGAAATAATGAAATAATAACTGAGCCATCGTTGGGAGCTTCCAATGGAGACTCCTTGCCCCGTCGTTCACGTCCGTTCGGATTTCACTCATCCAGGAGTGGTTTAGTTTCAGTTTGCTTTTTTTCTTTCTTTGCCGAAACTACCGTCTCACTCACTGACTCTTTCTCTCTTTAGTTTGGAACTAGTACTGCCCGACTAGACATTTTGATCCGGCAGCCTGAAGATTGATCAGACCGCTATCAAGCTGCCCTCCGGAATACCGCAGTAAGGCACACCTGAACAGTGCAGGATGTCCACCGAATCAATGGAAACGTAGTACGGGAGTAAGCAGACACCTTGGACAGGTTGAAGTAACTCGATTGGAAATCTTGATCCGGCAGCCTGAACGCTGATGAGGCCGCTATTCTGATGCATAAATGTGAGAGGGGATTTCCTACTTCGCGTCGGACCCTGCCCGTGCAGAAATTTCTTAGGGAAACCTAATTTCCGATCGGATCCCGATCAGGATATGATACGGATTCCCTAGAAGGGGTATCCATATCGGAATTCAGACGGCGCCCAACTACGTAGCACAAGGCGAAGACGTGGTAGCAAGAATTTTAAATACGTATTTCAAATATGTATTAAATACATTATTCTTAGCAAATTAAATACATATTTTCTTAGTTCGAACGATCTCCATTTAATTTAAATATAATTACTTAGAATAAGTAACCTATGTCACTTTTCTCCAGAAAGTATGAGTCTTTCAAGGTATATACAGAGTGGATCAATAACTATTAGCACCTTGGATATCTTCGAAACTATAAGGTTCACAGAAATATTTGCTGAAATGAAATTTCACAGTACGAAAGGGGCCATCCGATAGCGACAATAGTTTTTTTTGCAGGTGGAGGTACTTCGGACATTTGAAGGTCAAGTCCATTTTTTTTTAATGGATCGGTATGTTTTTTTTTCTGTATCATGAAAGAGGAGCTTAAAACGAGTCCAACGACCTATAACATAAGGTCATTGAAGGTCATAGAAAGTACAGAAAGGCGATAATACTTACAGTTTCGGTAGTAAATAAAATTACTACGTTTATAGTAAGTGTTCAAAATGACGACCATCAGTATCAATGCAACATTGGATTCTTTTTTCGATTGATTGACTTGCAAGTTTTACAGCGTCAGAACTTATTGATGCACAGGCTGTAATAATTCTTTGTTGCATGTCGTCAAGTGTAGTTGGTACTTCTTTGTAAACTTTATCTTTCAATGTTCCCCATAGAAAGAAGTCTAAAGGTAGTTAGATCTGGGGAACGAGCTGGCCACGATATTGGACCGCCGCGTCCAATCCAACGATTTCGAAATTTTTCGTCGAGTTGCCTTCGTGCAATCAATGAATAATGTGCTGGACATACTATGCTGGACTTACTATAAAACGTAGTAATTTTATTTACTACCGAAACTGTAAGTATTATCGCCTTTCTGTACTTTTTATGACTTTCAATGACCTTATGTTATAGGTCGTTGAACTCGTTTTAAGCTCCTCTTTCATGGTACAGAAGAAAAAAACCATACCGATCCATTTTAAAAAAATGGAGTTGACCTTCAAATGTCCGAAGTACGTCCACCTGCAAAAAAAACTATTATCGCTATCGGATGGCCCCTTTCGTACTGTGCAATTTCATTTCAGCAAATATTTCGGTGAACCTTCTAGTTTCGAAGATATCCAAGGTGCTAATAGTCATTGATCCGCCCTGTATATTGTTTTATATACCACAACCATGCTTTCCTCGCTTTTTCGTGCATGTATACGGTACGTAAAAGAGGTATTTTACGTCCTAGGATTTAAAAATTGTGAAACGTTCCTGGCACAACAGCTGTGGGGAAGAAACACAACCTCACTATCACGTGACATCGTGACAAAGCATCGACGATCTCGCCGCGACAGTGAATCATTAATGAAAAAAATTAAATAAACAATGAGTGATATTGAAAAACATAGCAGCGATGAGTGGCTCCAATGCACGCCGCCAGATCTAATGGAAGTCGCTACAAAGATGACACACGAAATATTGCTATAAAAATCAAAAGACCTCTTTTCCGATCCGATTTGATATCAAACTAGATCTTGTTCTTGAATTTCGGGATTCTAGCCTGGATCCTATGCAAATATTCTATTTGGATTCTGACTAGAGTCCTTAACAGTTCCGAATTAGGATCCTGGCTCGAATCCGATTTGCGAGCGTTACCTTTCACTCCCGGATTCGATTCGATATACGACTGGATGCCGATTGAGAAAACAGGATTCTATTCCTAATCGGACTGTATCCATTACAATAACTCGGAGCCAAAATCAACGCGAGCGAAACCGAGATATAAGCTTGTACGATTTTTTCTGAAGCACCCTGTATATATTGCTTCACCGAAATTCGAGTTTTTGCCAAGTGTATCCGAATTCGTTGGTTTCCGAGCTAATCCGTATTCCTGTCGGGTGCTCCCGTCTCTCGCACGTATCTCACTCGCGGGAACGCAACCCCCCGCCGCCCCGGAGCCTATTCACCCCCCTGCCACTCCTTCGAGGCCGATTCTCCCATTCTTTCTTCCCATTTTCCGGCTCCGGCTTGAAGAAAATCATGAAAGAAAAAGGAGGGGGAGAGAGAGAGAGAGAGAGAGAGAGCTCTGGGGGTGTCTGCCGTCAGGGAAACGTTTTCTCGCCGCAGACAATCTACGGGATAGGAAAGCGTGCTCACGAGCGCTGCCGCAATAAAATCTCTCGGGGAACGGGTGAGAAGCAATGAGAGCAAACGCTCGCGTGATCGCACCCCGCGTCGTTTCTTATGGATGATAGAAAGGCAAAAGGTAGAAGACGAAGAAAGTAGTACAGTCAAATATAAGCGCGGCGCGTATACGTACCGAGCGAAACGGGTGAATGAAATTGTGTTAAAAATTCGCTCCAAGTACGCCCGCCCCGAGGAATAACTCCGAAACGGAGTATTCTTTTTTATTATTTTTTTTTTAATGAAATTTAATTCGGACTCAGCTGTGACATTTCATTGGTCGAGGTGGATTATACTGTTTTTGAATTTTAAATTGGAAATTGAAACAGTTGGAAATTTAATTTTGGAAAAAATTGGAAATTCATTTTTGGAAAAAATTGGAAATTCATTTTTGGAAAAAAATGAAAACCTAGCTCGGCCGTATCGGATGGGCTATTTGGAATCGCTGATTTTTAGAGTACCATAGCCAAAGGGAAAAACTGGCTGTCATTCTGTCATTCCTATTGCTGTAGTTCTGCTGTCTGTCCGCCTGTCCGTCCGTGTGTCACGGGTCTCTAGCTCGTAAACGGAATGATTTACAAACCAGAAATTTTGATATTTTGTGTAGAATGCTGACCTAAAACCGAATATTGAACTAGAAATTCAATGCAATTATTTTTTATGGGGTGTTCCATAATGGAAAAACAGCCAAAAAAAAAACGAAAAAAAAGTTCTTACCCTGGCATGTGGGGTGTC
>OZ010718.1:26951879-26990292 GCA_963932345.1 Ophion ventricosus | reverse complement strand
ACCCCCCCCACCCCCCCCCCCCACCCCCCCCCCCCAACCCCTCGCCCACGTCCAATCCCTGCAACCAACCCTGCTATAAATGTATGAAAAAGGCTGTGCGCGCGCGATTGTATTCCAGGAACATATAAAATTGAATCAAATGGCGAATTAAGAGGGATTTGAGCGTTCGCGTCATACTCCGCACGCGTTTTCCCATATACTTTCGCAAATTGACGTATATATATATATATATATACACACTACCAGCGAAAACATTCCGGACAAAAATTCAAAAAAGTTCCAGAACGATTTTTTATGCCATTTCGCCGATAATTGTCATAAATGAATTTAATAAACGGCATTTTCAAGGGAAGGAATTCACTTTTATTCTGTTTTTTTTTGTAATTTTTTAATATTTTTTTTACGACTAGTACCCTTTCTCGAAAACGACCATATTACGATTTTTTTTTCGCGCCGTTACGCACTTTTCAACGTGGCCATTTTTCTGCTATTTTTTGGCCGTCGAAAATTAACTGCATAATTTGTGGAAAAAAATTTACCTCGGTTTTTCCCATGGTAAACTTGAAAAGAATATCCAAACCTACATTTTCATTTTTTCGAAAGTCACGTACGATTTTTTTTGGCCCCAGTTTTGCATTTTTAGCTAAAAAAGACAGATTCTAGAAAAAAAAAGTTATCGAAGAACTATAGGGTTTCGGAGGAAATGTCAAGAGGGTAAGACGTTGCATGGGTCCACACTGGAATAGCTAGAATTTTTTCACAATTTTATTCGGATATTTTTTTTTTACCATTTTTGGTTGAAGAGGCTCCACTTGGGAATGATGGGGTCTAGGACAATATATTACGAAAGGAAATTTATTTACATTTTTATTTTTAAATAACCATCATTTTTTTAGATATTTTTTTTAATTTATGAAAATTAAAATGAAAAAATTATCTTAAAAATTAAAAAAAAAATTGTAGCTAAATAAAAATAAAAATTTAAACAAATTTCCTATCTTAATACTATATTGTCCTAGACCCCATAATTTCCAAGTGGAGCCTTTCCACTCATCGAAGTTCCAACCAAAAATGGTAAAAAAAATGTCCAAAAAAAATTGTGAAAAAATTCTAACCACTCCAGTGTGAACCTATGCAACTTTTTACCCTCTCGACATTTCCTCTGAAACCCTATAAATGTTCGATGACGCCATTTTTCTAAAACATATCTTTTTTAGCTCGAAAATGCTATACTGGGCGAAAAAAAATCGTACGAGACTTTCTAAAAAACAAAGATGTAGGTTTTGATATTCTTTTCAATTTTACCATGGAAAAAACCGAGGAAAAAATTTTCCACAAATTTTTCAGCTAATTTTCGACGGCTATAAAATTGCCGAAAAATGGCCACATTCAAAAGTGCGTACCGGCGCGAAAAAAAATCGTAGAGAATTTTCTAAAAGAGCAAAATAAAGGTAAATTTGTCCTCTTTAAAACGCCACTTGGGAAATTCGATTATCTTCATTTTTGAGACCGCTATCTAACTTTTAGTACGGTAAGAAATGTCGACTAGTGTATCGAAACTTTTGTCCAGTAGTGTATTTATAATACCAAATACTGCGAATATTTTTTCAAGCGGAATTATAAATTTCCATAATTTTAAGTGGTGTAAGGGAAGGAGAAGATCTGCCATATATATTGTTCTTTCGCTTATTTACATTTCTCTCTCTCTCCCTCTCTCTCTCTCTCTCTCTCTCGATCTCTCAATTATCTTCACCCGTCGTTAGATTTCTCCGCATTGCGCATCCCAGCTTGAACCATCCTGTAATAAGAGAGAGAGAGAGAGAGAGAGAGAGAGAGAGAGAGAGAGAGAGAGAGAGAGAGAGAGAGAGAGAGAGAGAGAGAGAGGGAGAGAGAGAGAGAGAGAGAGAGATGGTGAGTAAGAGAGAAAGGGAGAGAGTGAATAAGAGAGAGAGAGAGAGAGAGAGAGAGAGAGAGAAAGAGAGGGAGAGAAAGATAGAGAGAGAGACAAAAAGCCGCTGCTGGTACATATGTATACAAAATTGAATCACAGCTTAAGCCATCGCGCGCGAGCCCGCGGCCGCGTTGTAGTAATCGCGTTAATTGATAACCGAGAGCTGCTGGCTTGGCACTTGCGCCGCGCCACTCATTCCACGTATACACAAAGCCTCGCGAATATCGTCGTTTTCTCTCCCTCCCTCCCTCCCTCCCTCTCTCGCTCTCTCTCTCTCTCTCTCACTCTCTCTTTCTCTCTCTCTCGCTTTTACACATTGTAGCGGGACCATTTTCGCCGGAATCAGCACGGAGAAAATCAGCACGAGGGAGACGAGTAAAGAGGCAGATATGGACTGCAAACACACACACACACACACCCACACACACACACACACACACACACACATATATATATATATATGTATGGGTGTGTGTCGAGGGACCGAGCACCGGCTCTAATTGGCTGATCACGTTGTGATTTAAATCTCTGTACGATTTCTATCGGCCTCTCTCCCTCTTTCTCGCAGTCCCTTTATCACGATTGCGAAGTCGCGGATTAACGCGAATTACGTCCGATAAACTAATTAGCGGATAAGCTCGATCTAGCGCCGAGCCCCGTTTCGATCGAACTTCTGTATGAAGTCTTTGCTCTATACATCTCTCTCTCTCTCTCTCTCTCTCTCTCTCTCTCTCTTTCTCTCTCTCTCTCTCTCTCTCTCTCTCTCTCTCTCTCTCTCTCTCTCTCTTTTCTCTCTCTCTCTCTCATTTACTCCGGCGTACCTCGTGGTTCCTCACGGAGAACCCTCTTTCTCCGTTTATGACCTCCCCTTTACCCAATTATGCCAGTCGGAATCGACGTGGCATAAAAGCCACGAACGAAAAGGTTTTTTTTTTCTTAACCCATCACATGTATGCACTAAGGCCAGGGAGGGGCATGTTGAGCAGTCGGGTAAGTTGGGCAATCGAAATATCTGGAAAACTAAGCACTGCACACGGGTGCATCAACGGCGGAAAGAGAGTGATGGGGGAGGGGAACACATCACGCCATCACCCTTTGCCATGCAGCGCACGAGACGGTAAAACGGGACGTTGCACTATTTTTGCAACCCAAAAGTAAAAAAAAAAACGTGATTTAAAGATTTTCTTGTACCATTGTATGAGAAAAAATATTTCAAAGTTCATTGCAATTAATGTTAATATTTTTAAATCTTACTAATTAACAAACAACTGTTGATTTATTACTGCATTGTACCAAATCATGTTGCGTGAGTCTGATTTTTTTAATGCTATTCTTACTTTGCTCAACTTTATCTCGTACACATGCTCAACTTACCCCAATATCGGGACAGGTTGAGCAAATATGGCCTTAGTCATTGGAGAACGATTATATGTGAAAAAATAAGGATTACTGGAATTTCGTCTACAGACTTTTTTTTCCTCCAGATAAATTTCCTATTGACCCAAAGTAGGTTTCATTTTTATACGGCAGACTGTTGAGGAATTACAGGTCGATAATTTCAAACTTGCTCATCATGCCCCTATCCTACTATCAGGACATCTGGATGTTTTTAGGAACGAGTTTTGAAACTTTTGAAAATTATTTATTAAACCTTCATAACCCAAAGAAACCCAAACAATTAAACGTTTGATGATTTAAAAAAAATACGTATAATTTAGTTTTTGGGAAAAAAAAAAATCAGTGGGCTAGTTATGAAGCAATGGAGTGTGACAGACATGTTACGAGTACATTGTGTCGTGATATTTCTTCATAATGTATGGAATGCTTTGAAGAAGTTTTTTTTTCACTTGTTGCACAAAGCCAAGCCACATTTTTCAGAAACCGTTTCTGATTTCTTTTTTTGCTTTTTTCGCAAACTTCACGGCCACTCGAATCTTTCAATCTCGCGACGAGTGAACCTCGAACAAATTTTCATACAACTAACGCCATCTAGCTTGCATGAATTGGAGTGAAAAAAGTCATAGAACGATTTGTAGGTAGTGTGTGACATTGATTTCAAAATGGGTCAAAAGTCAATATGAAATTTTGCGAGGACTTGGATGGTTTCTTACAGAACTGTCACATCGTGATATAAATGATTACATTTTTGAACACTGTGGCTCGTGAAAAAACCTTTACGAAAATATGCTCACATTTGAAGGATCTACATAGGCTTGAAATTTTCAAAATACGATTTTTTTTCTCTGTTCGTTTCACAGCCTAGGTTATTAAATTTAATTTGGTGCAAGGATTTCGTAAAAATTCCCAAAATTGGCCGATTTACGACGGGGTTTGTAAAGGGCCAGAATGGCCAATGTGTCTTCAAAACCACCTTATTCCTCCTGTATATATATATATATATATATATATAAACATATGATGCTGTTCATACTGGTGTTTGTATGTTCATACTAATGCCATGATGTTCATACTGGTGTCACGATGTTCATACCGATGTCACGATGTTCATACTGGGATCATTATTTTCATACTAATGTCATGTTGTTCATACTGGTGCCATGATGTTCATTTCGATGTCATGATGTTCATGACATCAAAATATGAACATCATGACATCAAAATGAACATCATGGCACCAGTATATATATATATATATATATATATATATATACAGTGGGTAAAAAAAAATATTGGCACACCTCGTGTTTTTCCAAAATTTTTATAGAACATTTTATTTTTCTTCGACAAAAAAAAATGCTGAAATACTTTTTTTTCGCAGGAAAATTTGACAAACACGATGTGCGCAGTGTGTGTGTGTGTGCGCGCGCGCGCGCGCGCGCGCGCGTGTGTGTGTGTGTGTGTGTGTGTGTGTGTGTGTGTGTGTGTGTGTGTGTTTGTCTATGGGGAAGTGATCGATACCGCACAATGCATCGAATCGTCTGTGAAACGAAATATTTATATCTCATGCTCCTTCTCTTTTTCTCCCTCCCGCTCTCATCACTCTTGCAAAGCTTTACAGCGTCGGATGCTTATTCCTCACAGCCGAAACGTGAATCTGACGGGACCAAGGGCAGAATACAGCTGCAGCTGGGTTCGTGGCTTTAAAGCGTTGACGTTTTTATTTATTTATTTTTTGCTGATAATGGTGAATCGGCTGGAGCGGAAGCTCGCCGGGGGCTCGGCGAGATGCACGATGGGAGAAAGACGAGCAGCAGAAAGGTTTGGTAGAACAGCAGGCTAGACAATTCCAAGTCTTACTCCGGGCTGTACTGACAGCCGTAAAATAGGGTAGAATGAAACGTCGAGTCTCGAAATCAATAATGCAAATTGCACTCTCCTTCCTTATTCCCCTCACTTTTATTTGCTTCTCTTATCATTCAATCTGCAAATCATCATTCGTACTGTTCCTACTAATTGTTTTTATTAGTTTGATTGCCCATTTAATTTGTGATGTTAGTCAATTAAAAAAAAAAAAATAACTCTTTGTCATCATGGATGGCGAATGATTTTTAATTTATATTTATTATTTCGTTCTGTTGAGTCCTTCTGTTCATAGGTTATGACCTTAAACGTCAATGTGATGTTCATAGTTATGTTGTTGCTACTATTATTTATATTGATGTCAAGTATGCTGATGTCCGTACTGATGCCATGCCATACTGGTGTCATGATGTTCATACTGGTGTCATCATGTTCATACTGATGTCACGATGTTCATACTAATGTCACAATGTTCATTCTAATGTCACGATGTTCATACTGATGTCATGATGTTCATATTGGTGTCATGATGTTCATACTAATGTCACGTTGTTCATACTGATGTCATGATGTTTATACTGGTGTAACGATGTTCATACTGATGTTATTTCGTACTGATGGCGTGATGTTTATGCTAATGTCATGTTCATACTGGTGTGGTGATGTTCATACTAATGCCATGATGTTCATACTGGTGTCACGATGTTCATGCTGATATCATGGTGTTCATACTAATGCCAAGTTGTTCATACTGATGCCATGATGTTTATTCTAATTCCATGATGTTCATACTGGTGTCACGATGTCCATACCGGGGTCATTATTTTCATATTAATGTCACGTTATTCATACTGGTGCCATGATGTTCATTTTGATGTCATGATGTTCATACTGGTGTCATGATAATCATACTGATGTCATGATGTTCATAATGATGTCAGGTCCCTTATATTGATGTCATGTTTTCTATACTGATGTCATATTGTGCGTACCGATGTCATTGTCATCATACTAATGTCACGATGTTGATAATGATGTTATGTTGTTTATACTGATGCTTCATCGTTTATACTGATGTTATAGGGATAACACTTATGCTACTTTACTTATACTGATGTCATGTTGCTTGTACTAATGTCATGTTGTTTGTACTCGTGTCAAGCTGTTCGTAATGATGTCATATTTTTCTTGCTGATGTCATCTTGATCATACCGATGTCACCTTGATCATACAGATGTCAGATTGTTCATAGTAATGTCATGTTTGTTGATCACACTGATATCAGGTTGTTCATAATTATGCCATATTGTTCATATTGATACCACATTATCTATATTAATATCATATTTTGAACTGATGTTATTTCGTTGATAATGGTGTTACTTTGTTTATACCGATGTACTTATATCGATGTCACTTGTTCAGACTAATAAATAAAATACAAAATTGTTTTTAAACTCTTCAATTGAGCAAAAAAGTGGCGAATTATTCGTGCAAATTGGGAATTTAAGCGCGTTATGCTTTCTCATAATATTATTTTGCTGACAATCACGTTGTCAATAACATATATTACGGGATAAGGTTATATACAGATGGGGTAAAGACCCTTCAGCCTCCTCTTTTTTTTCTCGCGTCAATATTTGTTTAATACGGCTCGCCTGGTCCCCTCCCCCGCAGAGCCTCCGACAGTCGAACTCTCGAGATTTACCGCTAACGAGGCAGAACGACCCCTCGAAAGTTCGGTACAGCGCAGCCGAGAGAGTCACGAGGGTGTGAGAGGAAAGGAGAGAGGAGGAGCGATTGTTATCATCCCTTAATTTTCAACATTAGCAGGATCACCCGACGAGGGTGGATCGAGTGTACTAATTAACGATACATAAACTCGTGTTTTTCTTTTCGGGGACGCACATAATTTTGCGATTCAATAACTGAACGCGCGTGTTTGCAATATTATGTAAACACGGGACCCGACTAACAGTATCCAGAGGATTTTCATTCGTAGTCACTTTAAATTGGACTCTTTCAGGTATGCGCAAAATAATTGCTATGCCATGATTATCGAGCCGTTCGGGTAATTAATTAATTAGGGGTGAAAATATTGAATGGATATTATTTTCCCTCCTCTCTCTCTCTCTCTCTCTCTCTCTCTCTCTCTCTCTCTCTCTCTCTCTCTCTCTCTCTCTCTTTCTTTGACGCTTCATTTCATGATGTTGGCTTATAGACATTACTTCCGTACGATCTCATTGAAGCTGCTTGATTGACGTTCGTAGGCTGATACTTTCTGTACAGACTACGCGGAAAAAGATGCCGTAAAGCAGGCTGTCAGAATCCAAAATTCATCATACCCCAAAAATGACGTATTTCCCAAAAGTCAACATAGCCTCAACATTTTTCGAACAGCCTTTTCTCTTAGATGGCTCAGTTTTTTTTTAGAAGAAAACAAATCATCAAGCTTTGTACAATTTATTGACGCATTTTTTTTTCTTCGTCGATGAATACCTCCTGATATTTCTGTCATTACGGAGGATGAAAAAATGAAATTATCGAAAAATTATGAATAAAAATATTATCTTAGTATTTTTTGTTTCCATATGTTTTATTTATGCACCTGCATAAATGAGAATTGAATTAAATAGTGCGCTGCCTCGTTAAAGTTGGTTTCTAGCCGTGGGATTTGAGTCTACGCCTTTTAATTCTAAAGTTGAGCGAGCTACCTACTTAACCATTCTAACCCTTGTATAAATTTGCTTTTTTTCGGTACTAATTTTTATCATGTAAAGAATGCCATCCATTTTTTTTTACAATATAATCGTTTCACTGGAAACTTTTTTTAAAAATTCTTTAAATAAAGTTTAAAAGGAGAAATCTGGATTTATATAATCGACAATAATAAAATCACTTCTAATGTATTTTTATTTTTATATTATTTCGATATTACAGTCATGTCATATTTTCCTGAAATTTGCTTCTTGGATTAATGATAATTTCAATTATACTATTCAATTATAAATAGTTGGCCGTTATGGGATTTCCGGATTAAGCGAACGAATCGAAAAAAAATCCCAACAAAATTGATAGAAAAAAATCACATTGCATTGATAAAATGTCATTAGATTTTTTATTCGTCGACGCGTTTTCGCGTGACGTCGATTCAAGGTTCAAAAACCACCGAAAAAAGGCCGTCTTACTGTCTAAAGTGGCGTCAATCAGTGGCGTCGTTTTTTTTTGTTTTTTCATTACTTGTCTCTTGATTCTCAATTGAAGATTTTCTAATCCGAATTTATGGATAACTCTTCCATCTAATTAATCATGCAGATTAATGTGCTTGACAGCTTGAATATGCTTGATTTTCTTAAATTTTAATCACATTCAGAATTTTTTTAGTTTCTCACCCTAATTTCAGATTTAATTAGATATTAAAATTCAATTTGTAATTGAATTAAATTTAATAAACTCCATTATTAAAGTCTGAAAAACTGAAGTACATCAATAATTAGATAAAAATGTTGTCGATGAATTATTTTCAAAAGAAAATCTTCGATCGAACATTCATAAATGTTTATTTTTTCTCATTAATTTTTTACGACGTATAATTATTTTGCCGATTTTTTTGAATCTTTTGACGTTCTCATTGATTTTCAACGCGACAAAAAAAAATTGCAAATTGCAAATATTGCAAACGATGTATCATAGTATTGTTAGAATGTTTCCAATATTTTCGAATGTTAATTTGGTATAAATGTATGCAGATGCGTATTTGTCTATTGGAGAGTTTGTTGAACGAACAATTTCGAAATACCTGGGCTCGTTTTGGATCGAAAATTCGTGTACATTCAAGAGGAAAATTACTAACTCCGCATCGAATGGTCTACCAAAACGGATGATGAAAAAAAAACAATTTCCATTAGGGAAACATACGTGTTTGTTCAAGCGAAACGATCACTTTCAATTTTTCCTTGGTTCAACGTTTGCTCGGGTTTGAGCGAAGGCTAAATCGACATTTACACGTGGCCTGATCAGTTTTCGAGAAAAAAAAATTGAGCCTTACGTCGTTTTATTACAAAAAATTAGAACATCCTCGAACCTTCTGGAAGATTCTATAACATTCTGGAACATTATACAACATTCCCGAACATTCTGGAATATTCTAGAACATTCTGGGAACATTCTGTCTGGATCATTCCAGAACATTCCGTCTAGAACATTCTAGAACATTCTGGGAACATTCTGGAAGCTTCTAGAACATTAAGGAACATTCTGGCCAGTCATTCAAGACCACTTCGGCACTCGACATCCAGCTGCTTCACCGACTTCCCATGAGAAGGCCATTGGTGCGATGCCCTATTTTACCAGCCATATCTCAAAACCTGACCCCTGCAGTTCCAAACCGAAACCTTCTTTATTGATAAGGGATGGAGGCTGAGACGTAACAGGAGTATAAAACGCAAGACGAGCCCCTACCAAGCGCTTCATCGTGGGTGAGAAAATTGTTGGAGACACTTGTCGTTGAGTGCGCAATAACAGCAAAGTACATAATAGTTTACGTACGACGCGTCCGCCCTCTCGTTGTTGGTAAATATACTCGGAAGGCGAATAGCCATATACGACACGTAGAGTATCGGGATACGTTTCACCGATGTGTCTTGAAAGCCATTTTGACGATTCGAACGACGCTAGCACACCGGCAGTTTCGCGTCTCGATTTCTTTTGATCCCGCTTGTCGACCCACTTCGAAAGGTCGATGCGCCCGTTCTTTTATCACTGACACGGTGCAGCCACTTGTCCACCCTTGCGACGTTGCCACGATTTTTTTCACAGCGTAACCAGAAAAAAACGTTTACATGGAATCCTGCTTTATATGCAAGCTCTTCTAAGAACTGGCATTTATTCTTCACAGGCTCAATAGACCGCGAAATTCTAAACAGGAAAGTCCTTATCCGTTTTTCTCTCCGACACGCCGTTCCTGAGATACGAATTGAATAAGGAACAGCCAATCGGCAAAGGGTCACGTGGCGCGGCCAATGCCGAACGCGCCCTGAGAGTGCGCACCGCCCCTCTCTCACTCCCCCCTCTCTCGCATAGACTCTAGCGTGGTGTCGATAGCCCCAGCGGACGCACCGCATTGGCTATCACGAATTCATTAATATCTCAGCAATGCTTCATCGTAGAAAAATGCGCCCCGGGACTTTTCTCTTCAGAATTTCGAGATCTAGTCAACCCGTAAGAAATCTGACCTGATTTTCGACACTCCTTGTACACTCCATACACGAGGGTAGCTCGGATATAATAGAACAACTTCGCCTATTCTATGCTAAATACAGTCTAAACAGAGTCTGCCGCACATAACGGTTTCCGTTGCGGGATGAATTTCTCCATTAGCCTGTTCCCACAAGCCCCCCCCCCCCCCGGAACGTGGCCTAGGCTGGGAACATCGCCCATACAGATATACTGTGCCACCGCGTGTACACAGCGGGACTACCCGCGGCCGTGTTTCCGTATGTAAGCACTAGGAATGGGAGAGTACAAGCCGGACGAGCATGGACCACCGAGGCGCTCGACCCTCGCCTTGCCACACTATCCTCCTCACGGTCTACAGGAGATGCAGCCGTATATGCACGGACATGTAGACTACTATCGGACACTAGCGTTTACACCATGATCTTTCGATGCGATCGCGGCCAGGCTCGTCATCAGCGCAGAAACCATAATACACTAATGTACCTGCATATACAATAGAATGTATCGGGTGTCAATTTGCGTATATGTTACGCGTAACCGTGATTAGCCCGGTCAGACTAACCTTCATTAGTTAATGATGATTGAATAATCATAATAAATAATAATAATTTCAAAATAATAATAGTAATAATTTTATACATATAATTATAAGTAAAAAAATACATATAATAATAATAATATACATACAAGGTGTGTAAATTACGCAATGACACAATGGCAACGTAGCGTTCGATCTGGCAACACTTGGGACGCGGTGCTTGGAGGGGCGGCAGGTGAACATGTGATACGCCTTTCGTAAGAGTTTGAACTCGCTAGAGTCATTTGGTTGTCCCTAGCGATTTTTTTTTCGTGAAACAGTTTTTTCTAGTGCGTTCTAAAAATGAATGACATCAATTTCGGGCAACCGGTGTACTCTCCGATTTTGCTTCAGACTTGAGCACAGGGCAGCGGAAAC
The DNA here is from genome assembly GCA_963932345.1 of Ophion ventricosus. Taxonomy (NCBI): domain Eukaryota; kingdom Metazoa; phylum Arthropoda; class Insecta; order Hymenoptera; family Ichneumonidae; genus Ophion; species Ophion ventricosus. The sequence goes on along the minus strand of OZ010718.1, from coordinate 26,978,887 downwards.
TCTTTGCAAAACTTGAGCAGGCCTACGGAGACAGTGTTTTGTCAAGAGCCCAGGTTTTTCGGTGGTTTAAGGCATTTTCAGAAGGAAGAGAGTCGTTTAAAAATAAACCACATAGCGGAAGGCCTTCATCTTCGAGAACCGATGAAAATGTCGACAGAATCCGGGATCTTGTGCATTCAGATCGTCGGTTGACAGTCAGAATGATCGGGGAAGAGTTGAATTTTATTCACACCACCGTTCATCAGAATTTGAAAAATGAATTGGGGATGAGAAAAATTGCTGTCACACAACGATGTCAATAAATGAGTTTTTGGCCAGTTAAAACATTCCTGTGGCTTCTCAGCCTCCTTATTCGGCTGACTTGACGCCTTTCGACGTTTTCCTCTTCCCGAGATTGAAAAATCATCTCAAGGGAGGTCATCTTGGGATACTCGAAAACATTCAAACGTCTGTAAGCGACCAGCTAAAGGCTATTCCAGTATCCGAGTTCCAGCACTGCTATGACGATTGGAAGAACCTTCTTCAGCGCTGTGTGGCTTTCCAAAGAAGTTATTTTGCATAAGACATTATTGAATCTTAATTCTGTTGGAATGAAAAAAAATTGAAAAAATCAGTCTCTTTACTTCATTTAGACATCTCGTAAGACAACTTTGTAAGAGGAAACGTAAATTTAGGGGTAGGAGGATTGTCTGTCTAAATACCCTAAAGGGCCATACCTGGAATAATAAATACTACTAATAAAATACATATAACAATAATGTAATAATGATGATAATAATGTAGCATCAAATTGCAAATGCGTTACGCATAACCGTGATTAACCCCGTCCGACTAATGGTGATTGGTTAATTATGATTGAACAATCATAATAATAACCAAATACATATAATATTGATAAGATGGAATAAGGTGGGCACGTAAGAAGAACCAACAATCAAAAAAATAAACATATAACAATAAAATACATATAATGATAATATAATAATAGCTATAATAATAATCTAGCATCAATTGTATCATAAGAGAGACAGATGAGGAGGGGGAGGGGGATGAGTCGCAGCCACGTACCAAACGATGCTCTCTATCAGTGTACAGATGCGCAAGTTGTGTACTATGCGGCGGTAGTGGTAAACGGCACACCACCGCATCCGTTTATGTACGAAGGCAAGCGCCGCCACACATCGTTTCCTCGGTCCGTTTGAGCTTCTGACCGGACCTTGGTACTATACGTCTATAGAGAATGAATTCGCTCTCTCGCTCGTGAGACGCCTAACCAACCGAGTCTATCACCACGTTACGAACTCCCTCGCATCCGTCCAAATCGAGCTTAGAGAGGGAGAGAGAGAGAGAGAGAGAGAGAGACCGGGTCCAAAGCACCGGACCTCTATAGCTGATGAGTAATCTATTAGCCCGGTATTCTGCTAGTTAGCATCAATCTATGTGGTTGTAGAATACATATATATATATACCGGGTGAATCAGTAGAAGTTGGTCACGCGAAATTTGAAGGGCTTGCCACGATTTACATTTCGACCACCTCCGCTTTTTCTTTCAAATGGACCCGTCATGTTGATTTCAAGGTCAACTCCCCCTTTTTCCAAACGGGAGCCTCTTTTTTTTTTAACTTCCCTTCCACTTTCTTTTTCCAATGGAAAACCAATAACGTATCAGTATATTTGGTTTGTTTGGGTTGCCATCTCCAACGAACTAACACTTTGTTCCAAATGAGAGCCTCTTTTTTTTAGAAGCTTCCCTTCAACTTTCTTTTTCCGATAGGAAGCCAATAACGTATTGGGACATTGGGTTTGTTTGGGTTACAAAAAATAGATGTCATGGACGTTCGAGGCGTGCAATGAACGTCGTATTTCTGGAAATAAATGATAATTCCTATTGAATGAAAGGTGTTGAAGATGTTTGGGTTGCCAAACCCAAACAAACGCCCTCTTTTTTCTAAATGGGAGCCTCTTTTTTTTTAAAAGCTTCCCTTCCGCTCTCGTTTTCCGATAGGAAGCCAATAACGTATTGGAAAATTGGTTTTGTTTGGGTTACAAAAAATAGATGTCATGGACGTTCGAGGCGTGCAATGAACGTCGTATTTCTGGAAATAAATGATAATTCCTATTGGAGGAAAATTGTGGAAGATGTTCTCCATTACGCCCAAACCACCATCCTTCGTCCGATTTTCGAATGATGCTTCGACACTGTGAAACCTTCTGAGGATCCGATTTCTGGTGACTCACCCGGTATACACATACCGAAATATACGTGTGTGTGTATATATATGGACATATATATATATATTGGCGTTCATTGTACACTATAGGCATACAAGTAGACTCTCTCTCTCTCTCTCTCTCTCTCGCTCTCTCTCTCTCTCTCTCTCTCTCTGCCAGATAGTGCATGAACACATAGACAAGCGATCGTATCTCTTCCTATAGTGTATATAATGGATACAGTAGGAATAGTATTATACCACCAGTTGGAACCGCTGATTCGCTCCGACATCCCAACAATTTCCATCGTGCCTCAGAGGCTCACTCTTGCAAAACGGAAACTATCTCCAAAAGAGAGTGACAGAGAGAGAGAGGGAGAGAGAGAAAGAGAGAGAGAGAGACCTAGAGAGAGAGAGAGAGAGAGAGATCACCGATGAGGGGGCGGAAAAAAGGCATCAAAGGTGGGGGAGGGGGTGGAAGGAGAAGAAAATACCTACGATGTAGGTCCTATATGCTCCTAGGTATCCCTATATGCTTTGGGATACTAGTTGCAGGCTCAACGTCATTACACAACTAGGAACGAGAACAATGTATCTCCGTATTCAACAGACAGGAATCTCGAGGGCTCAAGTGATGTCTGGATTTTTGTTGGCAAAACTTCGTCCAATATGAGCAAATTTCATTCAAAATAAGAAAGAAAAGGAAAGTACTTCGATATAATATGAATGGAGTTTAATCGAATTGTAAAGTAAGCTGGAATTGCGTGGAATTTTAAGGGGAGAAATACACGTGGCGGAAAAATCTTTTCTTCTTTGCACGTAAAGTTACACAGGCCTGGAATCACTGACTATCCAATAAGTAACTGAAATCATGGAGTTTTCGTACGTCGAAACGTTAAACAAGTTTTTCTCAAAATTTGATTTTTTAAGTTTGTGAGAAACATAACTTTGGAAGGAGTCGAACGATCGTGCCAGAATACACAAATCAATAACAATATTATCTTGAACTTATACCTACTTGTTTATGAAAATCACTTTCAAAAGGAACTTTTTTATGACAAAAAAGAATGGAAACTTTGTGTAAAATTTCAATTATTTTTTCTGAAGTGTCCCATTTTTTTTATTGTCAATTTTTAAATGTTTCTTCGGCATGAGTTCGTCATTTGGATGTTGAAATACTACAAATTCTTGGCTCATATTTTTCAGATCAATTTTGAAGTCATTGGATTTCCCACAAACGGACAACTGCCGTCAAAACCTTCCTCGAAGACCACACCATAACGTCGCCATTTTTCAAATATGTTTTAATGAAATTTTTCATTTAAACAGTTTAATTGTTTAATAAAATGTACATAAAGTTTTATAAATGCAAAACGTTGTGTTCCTTAAAAAAAAATGATCGATATTTGCTAATTTTTCATTGTTTACATCTATTTCCCCCCCCCTTAAGTATTTCGAGTAACGTGTCTTTTTTTTAAATGATATTTTCGTTGCGGCAATACATTCGACTATTTTTACCATTCGAGCGGTACGTTTGTAGCCTGCGGTCATTGGTAAACCACAGCAATCGGTTAGCGACGTTATACACCGCGTGGCTCGATGGGGTGATTTTGATGACGGTCGACTCGTGGATTAACGAGAAAATCGACGTGGACTCGCCGAACGAAAAGCGGCTCGAAAGGTATACGGGAATGGAAAAAGAGAGGGGCGAATAAAGGGAGAAAATAATTTTCGTAGAACGTTGAGCTGGCGTGGTGGTCCTCGAGTGTGGTCGATGGTCGCGTGACCACCGTGCGCTTTATTATGAGCGAGAAACACGCGGAGAGAGTTACGCTGCTCGTGCTAAACGAGCGATATAAAAGGTGATATATCCGAACACCGGTGTTTCGCAAATGGATCGAAACGCGGGTGACTTTAATATGGTTGCGGTGTACAGGGTTTCCTCCAAGTCACGTTGGATCTTCGCGCGATGGATAGATCTCGAAATATCAAAAAGAAAAGTCCTGGGGCATTTTTTTCTCCGACGAAGCGTTACGGAGATATTGATGAATTAGCGATAGCCAATCCGATGGCTCGCTCAGGTGACGGCAGTATGCTCGAGCCTATGCGCGTGCGGGAGAGGCAGGGCGTACTCTTGCCGCGCGATTGCCATTGGCTGTCACTCTCATCTATTTGTATCTGCGTAACGGTGCATCTGAGAGAGAAACCGATAAGGACTTTTCGCTTCGGAATTTCGCGTTCTGTCAACCCTGCAAATATTTACCAGTTAATTTAATCTGTATTTATTTGCGCACTATTTGGGAAATACAAAAAATTATTCAACACGATGATTCCTCAGGCTTTGTACTTGATGTTAAAATGTATGAAAAATAAATTTTTTTTACGAATGGCCTGGGTAAATGAACCACTTACAGCCGAAAATCTACGGGACTTAACCTATGATGAAAAAATAATCGAATTAACTAAAAAACTATAGCAACGTGGAATATGATAGTCCAAGAGTCCAAATGAGGCTGTCCTACCCTTAATATCTGCCCTTCGACCCCATTCAACAGTTTTTTTTCGAGCTCATACTCTAACCCTCTGTTTCTTGTTTTCCGCATCTTTTAACTCTTACCCCTATCGCATGTGGCGGAATAATCTTTTGTTTTTCGCTCATGTCTGGCCTCTTTGCGAATCCCATCCGCGCGATGCAACCTTTGCTGCATGGCAAGGCCACTTTTCTCTTTACCTTCACCCTTTTCCCTTCTCTCTAGTCTTACAATTTTCCACGAGTCAGATAAACGAGGCGGGACATCTCGTCATTGTGGTCGCGCCAGTTTCGAGGCCGCGTCGCATCCCTTGCCGCTTCTGTACTATGCTAACGTATGCGGATGCAACGGGTGTTGTGTGTACCGAGAAACGCCACAACCGCGAAAACGAGTTAGAGGTCCGAGAGAAATTCTCCAGATCTAGAGGGTGTCCGAAAAGCCTGTGAGATAGATAATGAAATTCCAAAGAGAAAAGTTCTTATTCATTTTCGTCTTGGGCCGATGGTTGCTGCGATATTCGTGAAACGATGACGGCCAATCATGAGCGTTGGATAGTGCACCGAGCGCCGTCCTTCTCAACCGCATTCGACGCGCTCGAGAGTAGTGGGGAGCCAGCCAGTCGGATTGGTCGACATCGATCAATGAATATCTCCGCAACGGTGAATCGGAGAGAAAAATGCTTCAGAACTTTTCGCTTCTGAATGTTCCGAACTATCCGTCCCGTAAATCCTCGATGCGACTTTTTTCATACCCCTTATGAGGGCATCGGGGCTTGCAGTACGACCCTTTTCTCCTCTCGGTGAGTCCGTCCGCCAGAGCACGTCTGTCATATGCAATATAATGCAAGATAACACCAGTGGGTTTACAGAGGCACGTTCCTGCCTCGTCTCTCTCCAACTCCCCCTTTCCCATCCCCTCTTGCCGTCAAACCCCGTTCGCTCGTTCGTTGGCGACCGCGTACGATGGCAAACCCGGTCTCGTTCCTAGTCTAGCCACAGATGCACATGTGACCGGGAAGAAAGCGAAGAGACGCATCAGTCTCCCCGGTTAACGCTACAATTCCCACTTTACATTCCTCCACCCTCATTCATCACAAATATAATCCGTGTAAGCGTACGGCACGCGCGTGAATCACGAGGGATCATATATTTATTTATTTGTCTCCCACACGCACAAACACAAAATTGATTTATTGCCGGAGTTAAAGCCGGCGCCCTTCGAGTACTCTTCGCCTCTACACTTCAGATGGATGAAACTGCAACAGTCGAGGGTCCAACGGAACGGGCGTTGGGCTTTAGCTCTTACTAAGGGATTGAAAGCGAGGAAACATTATTTTCTCGTTAAAAAAAAATGATCCGTTGATTTCCCTCCTTCGTGGGCGCAAATGTGGCTGACCATTGTTCTTTGATTGTTTTTACGGATCAACCATTTTCATGTTAATTTTCGTAATAAAAAAAGGACATGAAAAATCACGAAAATACAATATAAATATACATATATTGGCTAATAATTTCGTTCAGTTTTCAACGTATGAACGGTATGAACAAAATTTTGTACGAGAAAAAGATTATATTTTATTTGTGCACTAGGACTGAACTGTCCTATGTCACTCCATCATCGTTCTTCTCTCTGCACAGTAGAGAAAAAAATACAAGACAACTTCAATAACCGTCTCGATACAGGAATGGATGAAAATAATTCTATATAAGTCAAATTATTACATAATAGAAATGGGTAAAAATGATTCTACACTAAACGCAACGATTTAAGGACCACCAATTTTTGGCCAAAATTCTGATCATATTTGAACAGCTATATCTCAGTGGAAAATAACGGTAGAAAAAAGAATTAAAGCATTTTGAAGCGTGAATGGTGATTTTTAGAAATGTTGATTAAAAAAAATTTGATTAAATAACGTCACGGTGGCATTTCGTATGAAAATGGGAAGATTTCACGATTTTTTAATTTTTACGACGTCGGGGCACGAGAAAAGGCAAATTCCAGGAGTGTGATTTTTTACACATTGTTTTCGCATAACTTTGCCTAAAAATCGAGCGAATCACTTTTGGGATTTATTGGTGTTTTTTTTTTATAGAGTTACGCCACTTTTAGAGAAAAACGGTAAAATTCCGAGATTTGCACATTATGTTTAATTGCGATTCGCGATAACAAAAAAAAGAAAAATAAAATAAAGATTTGTAACTCTTTTGTAGTCGAAAATTCCACCTTTACAATGCTCCTCTCCTGAACGTTGTGCGACCTTTTTTTACCAGAGTTAGTTTTCAAATTCGAAAGACGCATTTTTTGCTTCAACGTCAATAACTCAGTAAAAAAAAATGTAGAGGGCTTGCCAAAAAACGATTTCAAAGCGGAAACGTGGTTCTTCAAAACCAAGAAAATAGTTTTTTCGAGAAAAAAAATTCCGTTCCCCGTACATATCCTCAAAGTTGTGCAATTTTTTTCAATTTCTACTTTTTGTAGTTCGACGGGTAAAAAAAGAATAAAAAAAATAATACATTTTTTTTCAATCAACATATCTAAAAATCACCATTCACGCTTCAAAATGCTTTAATTCTTTTTTCTACGGTTATTTTCTACTGAGATATAGCTATTCAAATATGATCAAAACTTTGGCAAAAAATTCGTGGTCCTTTAATTGTTGCGCTTAGTGTATATAAGGCAAATTATAACATGTTCGAGGTTGAAATTGATGTACAAAAAATAAAAATAAGAATAAAAATAAACTACAAAAGAAAAATAAAATAAATAAAAATAAATAAATTAAATTAAAATTAAAAACTTAATTTCGCTCAATTTCTCAAAGAGAGAGAGAAAGAGAGAGAGAGAGAGAGAGAGAGAGAGAGAGAGAGAGAGAGAGAGAGAGAGAGAACGGGTACAGAAGGAGGAAGAAAGAAAAATCTACAGATATTACACAAACTGCAACTATTTCATGACATTGAAAATGTAATCAGACTTTTCGGGTGATAAAAAAAGGTACATGCAAATAATATGAGTTGCTCTCTCTCTCTCTCTCTCTCTCTCTCTCTCTCTCTCTCTCTCTCTCTCTCTCACTCTCGAACTCTCTAACTCTCTCACTCTCTTCTCACATTCTTACTCTCGCGGTCTCTCACACGAATTCTCACTCTCTCACTATCCATCCATTCATCCATCAAACCCAAACGAACAAACAAATAAACCCAAACAAACCCAACTTAACCCAAACAAATCTAACTTAACCCAAACAAACCCAAACAAACTCAACTTATCCCAAACAAACCCAAACAAACACAAACAAACAAACCCAAACAAACAAGAAACCCAACTTAACCCAAACAAATCCAACTTAACCCAAACAAACCCAACTTAACCCAACATGACCTAAACAAACTCAACTTAATGCAAACAAACCCAACTTAATACAAACAAACCCACCATAAACAAAAAACAAACCCACCAACATTGTAATGTACACACCAACAAATTGAAACTTGCAACTTGTAACCACAAATGACTCCATATGTAAAACAGTATTTTTCAACAAGTCACAGGCATTTAGCATGCCGCAGCTCCCCCCACCCTGCTACAACACAGTGCGGCAGTGGAGTAGGGGCAGCGTTAGTTTCGTGTGACATCTCGCTAAATCAGACCCCCTATATACATCTTTAAATTCATTTTCAATGCTAAAAAGACAGAGAAAGATAGAAAAAAAGAGGAATCCAGAGTAGAGGGAGAGAGAGAAAGGAGGGAAGCAAGGCAGAGAGGCACAAAGGTGAAGAAAGAAAGAGAAAGAAGAATAAAAAAAAAAGAAAGGAATCTAGAGCAGTGAGAAATCGAAAGAAATACGAACAGAACGAGGGTAAAAGGGCCAGGATTTATAAACTCGTGGCTTTTCGGCTCTCCTTGATTTGGCTCTCTCACCCCTGGCATAGGTGGAATCGCGTATGGGACGGTGCTGTATGCGTGTAGCGGCCAGCTTTAATCCAGTCCCCATGAGCCATGGTCTCCATTCTCTCTCTCTCTCTCTCTCTCGCTCTCTCTCTCTCTCTCTCTCTCTCTCTCTCTCTCTCTCTCTCTCTCTCCCTCTCTCTCTCTCTCTCTCCCTCTCTTTCTTTCGCGCTCAAGGCTACAAATCTGTGGCCGGAGCTTTTTTCCCCGGGTACATCGGCAACGAATTCACCCTCAAATAAATACGCACATATATATAGTTTCAGTCCGAGTACGGTCGTCACACAGAGTGGTTGCGGTAGCTATAGAATTGTGCGCCCAAAAACCACCAGAACCAGTATGGAGCCGGATCCGCGGGCAACAGCAAAAGCAGAGCAGAGATTCTGGTTTGCATACACGTGACACACTATGTCGCTGTCGCTCTCTGACACACTCTCTCTCTCTCTCTCTCTCTCTCTCTCTCTCTCTCTCTCTCTTCAAGATTCATCCTTTCTATCTTTTTATCCATCTCTTTCACATTCGTTTTTCATGCTTCCTCGCTATTGTGGCGAGGCCAGGCTGATTTTCACTTGCTCTCTATCTCTCTGTCTCTCTGTCTGTCTCTTTCTCTTATGATGTGAGAGAGCCTATGAGTAAAAATTCTAGCACGTTAAGAGGTGCGAACTACTGCGTGGCTTATTGAATGAATAGTATAATAATATTAATGAGAAAATATTTCTCTTGTTGCTATTGTATAGATTTGGTCTCTTTTTGATTAGCTTAAGGGGTCAGTCCACTTTGAAAATTTCAAAAAATTGATTTTTTTTATACTGTTTTCGAAAGTACATACATTCAGAAATATTGTGTCAAAATTTTATGAAAATCCGAGCTCTCTAAGTCAAACTCGGCCCGATCGCCATCGGATTCGCCGACAATCGCAATGACGAGCGTGTTCGCTCTGCAAATCGCCGCAGTTCTGAGTGCTCAAAAGAGACCAGAACCAAACAAAAGCAAGCAAGACTTGAAGAAATCGACGATGATGAGCAATCAGAAGGGATTTTGTACGGTGCAGGAATTGCCGATTGAGTTTACGTAAGAGTTTTTCATAGTATAAACTTCAAACGCGTTTTTCTCGAAACAACGTTTTCAAAATCTAGCTCCATCGTATCTCTAAAACTAATAAACCGATTCTCTTGAAATTTGAACCACATATTGTAAACATGATTCGCAACAAGGTGACCCTCGATGGTTTTAAAATTTTGATTTTTACTCTTTTTTTTGCGAAAAACTGCGAAAAAAACGCGTTTCTTTTTACTTTTTTCGTTTTTCATCTGCCATTTTTTTATTTTTTGATAAAACTTTATATCCGAGGGTCATTTTGTAGCTGATGTCATACTGAATCTAATGGACTTTGATTTTTTTGTTTCAGACAAGCCGTTGCCGAGTTGTGATGGAGCTACCTAGCCCACCTATTTTTGAGGCGTTACGTTAAACTATAGTTTTTGTACTTAAAAATGAATAAAAATGAATTAAAATTTTTTTAATGTATTTCAAGACTTTATTTATCAAGCCCAACAACTTTTATATTCATATCATTTATAAAATCCTCAAAAAAAAATCGCGAAAATAGCCTTTTTTCGTGGCTCCAAAGTGGACTGGCCCCTTACGACATCAGTTTCCATCTATTGCACATATTTTCAAGATTTTTTTTTCATAATAAAATTTATCTTCATATTTGAATCTTTTTATACACGAAAATAGAAGTTTTAAAGTACAAGAAAACATTTTAAAACTTTTTATATTAAAATGTATCTTGGTGATCTGTCTGCTTGAAATTACCCTGCTTGAAATCACCTTGTCGACACGAAATCTTAACTTTAGAGCATCGGAAAACAAAAAGTCGAGTATTTTATTGTAAAGTGGAGTTGTAGTTATGACTCTTACTAAAAACTTTCACCCCCGATGAAAAGAAAACAAAATGGCGCACTTTTGAATTTTTCGACTGTTTTTTACAACTGAAATTGTTTAAAAATAGGATTAAATATTAATGAATGAATAACGTTAGTAGGGGTCGAAGAGATACATGTATAGAATAATCCCTGTAAATTTGAGCCTGTTCGGTGCAATAGTTTATCCAAAATCATGTCGACAAGGTCGAAAAACGTTGTTTTGAGAAAAACGAGTTTAAGGGGAAAAAACCCTTTAGAATTTTCAAAAAATCGATTTTTGTTTACATATTTTGTAACTATAATATATTAAGAAGATACAGTTCGAAGAAAAAATCGAAATATGGAATCTGTCCCACTGGAGCCAAAAGCTGGTGCAAGTGACAGAAAGCTATCGCTCTAGAAAAAAATCCAGAACTTGAAGATGTTACTCCGTTACTTGGTGAAGAGATGAAGCAGCATCTCTTATCAATTTACAAAGCTTTGTCGAGGGAAGATTTACTCGAAAGATGCTTGGGTGGCCATACCCAAAACGCGAACGAGAGTTTCGCAGCCTATATTGCTGCTGGGGTGTTTAATGAAGGCTATTCCATTCCATTCTAAGAATTATGAATGCGTTGGACGTAATTGTTGGGACGTACGCCAAAGTTTTCGCCGAAAACTCCGACGAGGCATGAATAGAGAGGCAAAACCGGATGAGCCTTTTCTTGACAAAAGCAGCTCTCACAGCCCGAAAACAGCAGCAAATGGAAGAAAATCAGCTTTTCGAGAAAGTTGAAGGGTTAGTGTATGAGCCCGGAATCGCTGATTGATCGGTAAGTCACTAAAATTTATAGTTTTATCGTATTGAAACTTTGAACGCGATTATCTCGAAACTACATTTTTAAAAACTGCTCACACTGGAGCTCAAAAAGTTATTGGTCGATCTCGCTGAAATTTTGAGAGGTTTCTGTTTATGATATTATCGGAAGGATAAACCTAAATTTTGAAGAATATCACGTAGATAAATGATTTTCTTGGGCTAAACTGTCGAAAAAATGGTCAAATATTTGAATTTTTGGTTAAAAAGCCTGCGTAATATTAAATTATATACTTTTTTATAATTTTATGGGTTTATCCTTCCCCTACATATGCCAGTAATCGAAAAATATTTTTGTTTTCTGTTTCCCATGAACAGTAAAAATGTGAAAAATGGAGCATTTTTGTATAGCACAGGAAAGACGCCTGGGGGAAAGGGCTACAACGTCGCCATTTTCTTTTGTAAAAAAAAATGGTTTTGAGCTCTTTAAACCTATAATAAAATCACATAAAAATTTAAAAATGATGCGATTGTTTCATCACCGTCAAAAAAATTCACAAAAAATGGCTCATCTTCGGGCGTCTAAGGGGTTTGTTTGGGTTTGGGCCCCCTTAAAGTTTCTCTTGTAAAAATGTACATAAAACTTTTTAAAAAAATCCTCTTACTCTCAATCAACGATGTCAGGTCCATACATTATTCCTTCAGCTTCTTCAAAAGCTTCACTTGCTTGGGATTTTTGGATTCAGATCTCGGTTCTGCGAGCTTTGGACGCTCGACACGGTAGTTGCGCGCTGAGCGCGCAGAGACGCTTCTATTGTATCACTCTTTTTAGCCCCATATCGGTCACTCCGACCTAAATAACGTTCTCTATCGTATTTTTACAGGTATGTAGTATACGAAAAACTGTCGAAATAAGGCTAAATTTCACCCTTTTTTTTAAAAAAACGCCGCCATTTTGTCAATTTTTCTTAAAAAAAAAAAACGTCCATAGCAAGCTAGCGGCTTTCATACTGATTAATAATCTTTTTACAAATTTTGTCTCAGATAATATTTACGGTCACAATCGTGTGCACCGTGAGGGCTCCTCTTTTTTCTAAGACATTTTCAACCGTTAAAAAAAAATGTAAAAAAAATTATAATAAACGTTTAAAAATTTATTTTCCGTTGTTCATGAGCGCTCTGATTTGACATAACAAAAATCAGACTGATTAGTCTGATTTTAACTATCGAAAAAAAATCGCGAAAATCAGCTATTTTTCGACCCGTTACACGTGTGATGATCCCATAAGTATAGACTGCTGTTTATTCCTGAAATAGCGGCTCCAAGGTCCACTAAGGTCCTCGAAATTGGTAGCCCGGACTGTTTTCCGTCCTTCCTGCTACCACCCTCGCTTTTCCCAATGACCAAGGGCATAATATCCCCCGATGTAGATGATACAGTTATACACGCACCACCTTTCATTGTGCAACCGCGCGACCGAAGTCATCCCTGCACACGTTCCCTCCTCTCGTCACTGATCGGTAGCCGGGCTCGTGAACACATAAGGGCTTGCACGCGCGCGCATGCGCGTGCAAGTGCGCGCGCGTTTTCTCGGCTCGTGTGTGCCGTACACTCGCTCGAAGTAAATAGCAACCCTTACACTAGGGTGTATAAAGCTCGCTGTACCGTGCACCGTAGCTTCGTCGCCCATTAGCTTCGTGCTTACGTTGCCTGTGTACACACCACATACACACGCAAAGTCTCACATCACCCTCCGTCTTGTTTCTTGTATCGAAACACATACAAACCCATATACAGTGGCGTGCAAAAGTTTCGGGTCAACTTATTTTTTTTTTTTTGTTGTTGAGCAAAGCGCCAAAATATATAATTCCTGAAGTCGTTAATCATTTTTAATTTTTAACCCTTCGTGGCTACCATTGGATAGAATCGTCCCGTCGATCAATTTTTGGCGTAAATATATAATAGTTCGCCATCTTACCTGGAGTTTGAAGTATCCTCATACTAGAAAATTTATCATTTTAACATGTCGGAATAAATACCTTTTTTTGGAACGCTCACTATGCTACTATTTTTTGCCCCAGAAGTAGCATGTCTAAGGAGTATCACGTCCAAATTTTCGGTGAAAATGTTGAAAATTCACGGAGCTATGATTTTTTGAGCGAAAAAGTGTCTTTTTTTTGCGTTTTCACCTCGTTGAGAATTTTTTTAAACATGTCGCCATTTTATTTGTAATAAATACATTTTTTGTACGTCATCTAGAAAGTTCAAAGCATGTTCCGTAATTTTTTGAACCACCTCGGACGAATGGTTTGGTCACAATACTTTGTGGAAAAATTAAGTGGGTAGAATCGACCCAAGTGTGACGACTGCGATTGAATTTGAAAGTGTGACCACTAAGGGTTAAGGCCTTAGGCCACTCTAGAGGCCAAAAAAATAGGTATATTTTGTGATTTTTTTTTCAGTGAAACCATAAAATAAATCGAAATTACAAAATAGGGGTTTTATTATACAAAATTGACTATAGAAAATTATGTTTTCACAGCGATACATGTCAAAATGGCGGCTGTGCAGCATTTTTCCGATGACGCCTTTATTTCTGGAAGGCCAACAGCTCCTATAATTTTTGAGTTATGATGAGACACTAAAGTCTTTTCGATTATATATAAGAATAGCTGTAGAAGTACGTAGGATTTTTTTGATATATTATTTTTTGTCAAAATGGCTCATTTTTAAAGCAAAAAGTATAAAATGCCATGAGAAAGTCGTCAAAAATTGTTTATAAAAAAGGAACTATGCAATATAATTTAAAAAATCCTACATAGTGCCTCATAAAATGTAATTATAAATATACAGTTAAAATTTCAAGTGAATCGGTGGAAATTTGTTGGAGTTATGAGTCCGGCCGACTTGAAAAATGTAGTTTTGAGATAAACGCGTTTAAAGTTAGTAGAAAGTCACGACATGAATCAAGAGGGGTTGCCCTAGAATTCGAAAATCGAGTACTTAGAGATTTTTCACACCCATAATCTTTTGGAATGTAATGTTCTATGTACTAAGTTACATTTTTAACAAAAAAAAAATCGATTTTTGGAAAATCCTAGAGTGGCCTAAGGCCTTAAGGGCATGTACAAGGTCAACATAACCTCACAAATTTTCCAACCCAGTTTTCTCATAAATGGTTAAGGTATTTGAGGAAAAACAAAGCATCAGGCTCTAGAGAATATCCTGACACACAGCTTGATGATTTTCTTTTGCCCAAAAAATTATTCATTTTTGAGAAATGTCGGTTCGAAAATTTTAGCTATCTCTCTCGCACTCATATGTCACGTGGTACACCTTCTACTTCGCCTTAAGAGAGTGCCATGAATAATAGCGTGATATATAATTTTTTTTTATCCCGTGCGGAAATTCACTCCGGCCCTTGATCAGGCCCATCTTAATTTTTCCTAACTTTATTAAAGTCCCAGTCTGGAAGCCTCACATGTGCCATCAGTGGCCGGTCACACTTTGCTACCGAGGGCCATTGAAGGCAAAATAACCAGGTCTTTAGAAATTGCCTCAACGGTGCCTCATAACAAATTATTGCAGCCATATGCGTACGTGCGTGTGTGTGTGTGCACTGTGAAAAAAAAATGTGATATTTCAATACATTTGAGGCTTAGAATTCTGTCACATATGTTTGAAGCGTTTGATCCCGCGTTGTTCCAATGAACGCACTGCATGTGTGTTGGTTCAAGACATCAAAGCTCGTCTTAAAGGTCTTTACTTGGTCATCGTACTTAGACCATAGTTTTAGTCGACCTCCTTTCCCTACTATTCCCTAATAGGGGCCCCGGTCCGGCTATTTACGGAAAACCCTACTATGGAATCCACAAATAATCCATTGAAGGCACCGAATTGTACTAGGTATATATCCTGCCAATTTTTCCGCACGGGAAGCTCTCGAGGCAAGCTGCAAGAATATACAATAAACGTAGGGCTTCTGATTAAACGTTTCAAAGCTGACCTTCACACGACCGTGGCGTTTATCCCCAAGGTCAAAGTAACTACCAATTTTTCCGCACGGGAAGCTCTCGAGGCAAGCTGCAAGAATATACAATAAACGTAAGGCTTCTAATTAAACGTTTCAAAGATGACCTTCACACGACCTTGACGTTTATATCCAAGGTCAAAGTGACATTACCATGTTTTTTTTTCCCTCTCGTAACGAAACAACGTTTATTTTCTCTGAGATATGAGCTTGTAACATTTTACCTGAGATACCCCATGGATCAATATATCTATTTGTGTGTCTGTGTGTGTGTGTGTGTGTGTGTGTGGGTGTGTGGGCGTGGGTGGGTGTGTGGGCGTGGGTGGGTGGGCTCGTGTGTGTATGTATTTAAGGGACGAGACGATCGCAAGCAGGAAGTAACAACAGCACGCTCTCTCGCCACCCTGTTGCCTAATCGCACGTACGAACAATAGGAGCGCCTTGTCATCAGTGCTCGACTATTGCGAAAGTAATTGCTCCTGCCTCGGATCCGGGGAGTCTCCTTCTCGGGAATGATGAGCGCACGGACGCGCGATAGCAAACAGACAACCACCCGCGTTCACACACACACCCACGCATACACACACATATGAAGCTATGTACAATTTGTTCGTAAATATATATATATGAATGTACATGTGTAAATATGTACCTATGCGTACGTGCATGATACCCTTTTTTTCCATTTCGTCGTGTATACGACCACGTTCTATACGAAGCGCGCACAAGGGATGAAAGAAAGAAGAATCGCAAGAGAATGAACGAGGGTTGCTCGTCTCCCGACCCTTCCTTCTGTCTTTCTTGGCTCTCTTCCGAGGCACTGATTTGTAAGCATTCCCGACTTTTGCTGCAATTGTCATATACACACGCACGGCACATGCAGTGTATGTATTTAGAGAGAGATGGAGCGGGAGAGCGAGAGAGAGAGAGAGAGAGAGAGAGAGAGAGAGAGAGAGAGATTCACTTGAAATCTTAAGGTCGTCTTCTAGTCTAGAATTTTGAAAAAATCGATTTTTTTTGCATATTTTCAATGTTTAGTATTTCAAGAATATACCCTCCAAAGGAAATTTGGAAATTCCAAATATTAACGGAGTTACAGCTGTAATTAGTGAGGTGGAAACTTAACCGGCGCTGCCGGACCGAATCGAACGATAGACGGTTCCGTCTGCTCGACTACCTGAGGCCCTACCCTTCGTGATATTCACGTTTCTTGACTACCCGAAGTCCCCTACCCTTTGTGATATTCACGAGGAATCGCCGATTAACGAAATGTAAGTATATGTACCAGTATATGACTTAGACTGCCTGAAACTGTACTTGAATCTTTAAACACGTTTTTCTCGAAACTACTTTTTTCGAGACGGTTGACATGATATCTCAAGTTGTAATGAACCGATTTACTTGAAATTTTTCGTGGACCTTCTCTATACACCCCTCTATCGCCCCTACCAGATTTATCGCGAAATTTTGTTACTAATTATTTTAAAAAAATCAACAATCGTGAAAAAAAACGACAAAAAATGACCTTTTTTTTTAAACAGCCGCCATTTTGCGATTTTTTTTTTTGCCTGAGGTAGGGGCTATAATGACATCCTTACTAATTAAGAATCTATTTTTTTTTTCAGATGACCAGGAGGGTTGGAATCATGTCAACCAGGAGAGGTCGTTTTTTTTCCACCCCCCACTTTACCAGCCTGCATCTACCAGAATTATGGATTTTTTTTTTCGCCAATTTTTTTATACAATGTCAAAGGATGAATAAATATGTGGTAAAAAGATAGATACGGAAATATTTTTTGTTTTTTTTTTTAATCGCATGTCGAAAAATCCCAAATGTTGGCCCTCTAGACTAGAAGACGGCCTTAACTGTATATTCAGAATTACATTTTCTGAGGCACTACGTAGGATTTTTGTTATTATATTGCATAGTTCCTTTTTTTATGCACAATTTTCTGACGATTTTCTCATGGCATTATGACAAAAAACAATATATAAAAAAATCCTACATAATTCTATAGCTATTCTTATATATAATCGAAAAAACTTTAGCGTCTCATCATAACTCAAAAAATATAGGAGCTGTTGGTCCGACCGTTGACCTTCCAGAAATAAAGGCGTCGTCGGAAGAATGCTGCACAGTCGCCATTTTGACATGTATCGCTGTGAAAAAAAAATAATTTTTTATAGTCAATTACGCGTATAATAAAACCCCTATTTTGTAATTCCGATTTATTTTGTGGTTTCGCTGAAGAAAAAAAATCACAAAATATGCCCTTTTATTGGCATCTAGAGTGGCCTAAGGCCTTAAACCACCGAAAAACCTGGGCCCTTGACAAAACACTGCCTACGTAGGCCTGCTGAAGTTATACAAAAATTTTCGTTGCACTGTTCCCAAGTCTGAAGCAAAATCTGATAGTACCACGTTGCTCGAAATTGATGTCACTCATTTTTTTTTTAGAACGCACCAGAAGAAAACTGTTTAACGAAAAAAAAAAAATCGTCACGAACGACCAAATGACTCTAGCGAGTTGAAGCTCGTACTGAAGGTGTATCACATGTTCACCTGTTGCCCCTTCAAGTCACGCGTCACAAGTGGTGCCAGATCGAACGCTACGTTACCAGTCTCATTACTTAATTTACACATATATTTATCAACTGGATGCTGTCTAAGTGATTAAAAACGTTACTTTTAGGGGTGAGTGAAGTGGAGAAGCGTGCGATAAGTGCTGGAGAATATGAACAATGTATCTGTGAAATTGCTATGAGGCACTGCATTATATAGACATTTATAGAAGGAGAAGAACACACCAACACACACACAGACACACACACACATATATATATATATATATATATATATATATTAGCGTAACATAGTTCAAAGGACTCTTGTACAAAAACTGGCAAGAGTACGCTCTGGTTCTGTATAGGGCACTTAGCATAACGAGAATAAATTCGTGAAACGACAGGTTGAATTGCGAGAGCAATGAAAGAGGTCGAGGAGTTTCGCGCTGTCTCTCTCTCTCTCTCTCTCTCTCTCTCTCTCTCTCTCTTTCCATCTATCTATCTACCTATCTATCTATCTCCTTCACACACACACAAAATCTCTCTCGGGCTCTGTTTCTTGCCAACGGAGACGTTGATCCTTCCATGAAAATAGCCGAATGTACCGAGAGTTCTGGGCGTTGAGAGAAACCGTTGTGCATCAAATATTCATATATATATATATATATATATATATATATATATCTGTACATAATATGTAGAGTTATCTGACAGCGTACAGTGTCGAGTGTGCTTGTAAAAGTCTTTGAAGTCTTTGGTGCGTGTACGCAGATAAAAACCGTCGAGGAGGCTGAGAGAGGGAGAGAGAAAGAGAGAGAGAGAGAGAGAGGGAGGGAGGGATTAGATTAGATTAGATTTTTATTTGTGCGCTAGGACTGAACTGTTCTCTGGCACTCCATCATCGTTCTTCTCTCTGCACTATAGAGAGAAAAGTACATAAGTTTTTCTGAGAAACGTCTCGTACAGGAATGGATGGCAATGATTCTATATAAACCAAATTATTGCATAACAGGTATGGGTAAAAATGATTCTATATGAGACAAGTTATAACATGTTGAGGTTGACATGGATCTTCAGATAATAATTCGACAGTTTTTTTCGGCTAAAAACTGCCTGCGTAATTTTCAATTTTATACTTTTTTTTATAATTTTGTAGGTTTATCCTTACCCTGCATGTGTCAGTAATCGAAAAGATTTTTGTTTTCTGTCTCAGATGAACAGTAAAAATGTGAAAAATGGAGCATTTTTTGATGGCACAGGAAAGACGCCTGGGGGAAAAGGCTAAAACGTCGTCATTTTATTTTGTAAAATAAAATGTTTTTGACCTGTTTAAAACTATAATAAAGTCACATAAAAATTAAAAAATGATGCGATTATTTCATCACCCTCAATAAAATTCATTAAAAAATGACTCATTTTCGGGCGTCTTAAGGGTTTTCTCCCCTTACACGATGCAAAATCATATATCATAGAAAATCATACAACAAATACTAATAATAGTGAGAGAGAGGCAGAGAGAAAAGAAATGAGCGAGTGAGGAACGCACGTAAGAAGACGCACGGAATAACGAATGTTTCAAGGAGCCAGCGAGCCCTTGAGAAATGAGTGAACGACAGGGCACCGTTTCGCAAAGAGGAGGTGGCCGTAACAGTGCACTGGCACGAGAGCCGAGAGGAAGAACAGCAGCGAGACGAGAAAAACAAGTATACGAGACGGAGAAAAATGGTCCGAGGGTGTTTCGCGCATTTAGGGGAGCGTTGGAAACTTCAAGGGCATCTTACAAGGTCAACATAACCTCACAATTTCCGAATAGAGTTTCCTCACAGATGGTTAAATTTTTTGAGGAAAAACAAAGCATCAGTCTCTGGAGAATTCCCTGACGCGGAGCTTGACGACATTCTTTTTCCCTTAATATTATTCATCTATGAGCAATGTCTGTATAAAAATTGCAGCTATTCCTCTCGCACTCACGTGTCACGTGAGCGCGACGCACACTACGAAGCTGACAAGACGTAGGGTGTGCTCGTCAAAAGAAGATAAAAAATAACGAAGCGACAGTGCAGCATTCACCAACGGCCAATGTGCGATGCGCATCGTTTGAATCTGTGCGTTGAATGTGGTGGAGAGGATTGAAGAAGTATAATCAAAATTATGGTAATAATAATAATAATGATAAAAAAATACATTCATAGCAATAAATCACTTTTTTTTTACGAATAAAAACTATATTTTCGGACTTCACATGTCGGAATAAATACTTTATTCGGAACGCGCACTATAGGTCGATTTTTTTTCCAAAAGTAGCATATGCAAGGAGTATCATGTCCAAATTTTAGGTAAAAATATTGAAAAGTCAAGGAACTATGATTTTTTGAGCGAAAAAGTGTATTTTTTGCGTTTTCACCTCTTTATGAATTTTTTTTAACATGTCGCCACTTTATTTCTTATAAATTAATTTTTCGTACAACTACATGCCTTGAGGGCGGGGTAAAGTATTAAAATTTTTTTTTTTTTAATTTTTTTAAAATTTTTTAAATGAATGCATAATATCTCAAGAATATTGTGTTAAAATTTCAAGTCGATCGGAGTAAAATTGACGAAGTTATGAGTATTTGAGCGTCTATTGCTCCATGCCGGGTTTTATACCTGGGCGGCGCACGACAGTAAAGAAGAAAGAGTCTTGCGTAGACAAACGCAAAAAGATGCTCTCGATCATCTTGATGGAAGCCTTTTGCTCTACGGACCTGGCATCGACGACTTTGGGTGAGTATAAGAAAATTATCGAGTTTTATTTTGAATTTCTAAAAATTCAAAGATAATTGAAAAATCTGAAAAAATTCATACGTATTCAGAAAAATGAACGAATCACGAAAAAAAATTGGGTTGCGGGGAAATTTGTTGACTAATTTTTTTTTTTTCATCATTTTGTTAATAACATTTTGGAATTATTATTATGCAAAATTAATCTTTTGAGTACCTTTAATATGCATGAATTTTCTCAGATTTTTATGCAATCGAGAAGTGTTCTCAAACTTATGTGCAATGAGCGCTAAGCGACCAAACTCTTCTGCGTTTTTCAAACCGTTTTTCTGAGACTTGTCATATTTGAAGTCCGTGTGCACGATAACTCAAAATCTACTGGACCAATCGCTTTGAAATTTTGCACAGTACTTCTTCACATAATTCACCAGGTATTGTCGAGAGCTTTTTTGTTTTTTTAATAATTACTAATTTTTCAACAACAAATTAGCCGATTTTTTTTAGCGAAAATCGGGTTTTTGGCTCCCAAGTGCTACGAAAAATCGAAAAATCGAAAAAAAAAACATCCTCCCGTCATTACCTCGAGAAACATCTCCTTTAACAAATGCATTTTGATTTTTTTGTTTCAGATGATTCTGTTGCGAGTTATGGTGCACACCGCAAACCAACTTTTTTTCGAGGCGCCTCTGGGGTTTAATTTTCACTCGCTCAATTTTGAATATTTTGCAATGCAAATTTAGGAGAATGTTGTTCAAATGTTACTTTATTATATGTAAATTTTTCAATAAACGAACACTATCCGTTACGCCAACAAAAATCTTAAAAACATGCCTTTTTTCGCCGAATTAACTTTACCCCGCCCTTAAAGGCCTTCACTTCTTCTCCGTACTTAGACCATAGTTTCAGTCAAGCTATCTACATTATCATTCTCTAATAGGTACCCAGTCTGGCGCTTTTATGGAAACCTTTTCTAGGCAACAAACAATCCCTTGAAGACACCAGTATTAGGGATGTAAATTGTTCGCACAGGATCTGAATTCTATCAGCCTGATGACGAATCGAATCAAATTGGCATCATGGAAACGTCGCGAAGATTCCAATTTCCCCCAACATCAAACAATTCCAAAAAAAGAAAATCGATTGACATAGACACGAGCCGAACCCTGGCTACGTTCGTACCAGATGACTTCCGCGATTTTTCCAGACCAGAAGTCATCGCGAAAGTGACTTTTCCCAGCCGGTCACCCTCTTCGGTTTTTCTACGGGATCTGTGTGCAGCTACATAGTGCCCTGGGCCAAAGCTGATCCGTGTATTTGCGATACGACGATTATACGCGCACGCGCACGATTACACGCATAAATCTCATCGTCTCTGTTCTCGTCATCGCTCACACTGCGCTTTATTAACGCGGCACACGATAGGACGAAACAATTTCGCAAGGGGACGAACGCACGATTTGGCTTAGTATAATCGTCGGCTATATGTCATGTACGCGAGAGGGTATAATGTACGGCTGTTTACCGTGCCCGGTATGTGTGCGAGTTACGTAATAACGCGTGGCAGTGATATTACACACACACACATATACAGGGTGATCCAAGAGTCGTGAATCAAACGAAGTGTGAAGGTAGTCACGATCATTTCCAACGAAAAAGGTCATTTATAGGTTGGACCTTTTCTCAACGGTTCTACCGCTATGATTTTTTTTATCATTTTGTTGAAAATTCGATTCCCAGCTGTACAAAAAAAAAATAATGAAAAAAACTACAGTGTAGATAGGAGAAAGCGAGTGGAAGATTAGTACACGGATCAAAGAACACCAAAGGTGTATCAAATATGGCCACATTGCACAATCAGCTCTGGCCAAACATTGGATGGAAACTGTTCATTCCGTTTAGTGCGACAAAGCCCAAAGCCTGGACCCATCAAACAACTATTCCTCCAGGAAACATCAAGAAGGCCTGAAAAAACCGACAATATCCGGACGATCTGAACAGAGACGAAGGATATCACGTCAATCCTATTTGGCACACCGTCCTCTTGGTTTTTAAAAAATTAACCAGCTGATCAATTAAATGAATCCGATTGGCTGGTGCAGAGATCTGGAACGATGACTGCTACTATTTTTTCGTTAGTGTGATGATGCAGAATTTAGCATTTGCGAAATGTCGGCATAACGCTGATCCTCAACACGGCCTCCATCCGGAAGCCACATACTTTTATAATAAAAAAAAACTACTTAACATATGCAAGTTAATTCTTTTTAAAGATGTAGCCTGTTGATGTGGCTTTTACATGAAAATGCATTCTTTATGATTGTCATCATGACTCCTTAGGATAAAATGATATTGTAATAACTTGTTGGATCATCATTTTATTTCCTAGGTTGATTTAAAAACAAAAATCATTGATTAAAAAAAATATACATTCTACCGCAATCGTACCCCTGTGATAGAACAATTGGTCCACCTTACGAGAAAATGTAAAAAGCTAACTCATAGCTAACTCATTCTAAAAAGCTAACTCATTCTAACTCATAGTCCTGACTCTTCCCGGATTGAAAGGCCGCACCAGCGTGAATCGGCCAATTAGAAGATTCTAAGGAAGCTAGAATTGCTCGCAACCCTTTTTTTTCACTGCCATATTTAGAGGCTCTTAACTTTTTCAATTTTTATTTCTTTTTGCACAAACTTTTTTCCACAAGTTCTTGAAAAATCAGTAAATAGACTAAAAGATCGATAGTAACAATATTTTTTGTTTTTTTTTGGCCTAACAAAAACTCCGCAAATTTCGGCCTCTAGATTAGAATGCTGCCTTGTAAAAAGTTTGCCCATGTGACACGCATCCATGAGAGAAATACTCCTTTTCGTCGGTGCACCACGGTACCAGGATCGCTTATTGTTAGCGGAAAAGTCCCTTTGGCTTACGCACGCACTCTCCGAGAGAAATATGGGAGCCTGGTTGACTTGCTCGATCGATACAGATAACCTGCTCTCTCTCTCTCTCTCTCTTCATTTTCATTCTCCCAACCTTCTCGCCAGCGCCGTGAAACACAAGGGTATTCCTTGCCTTCATACCTGCTAGGGGTCATCCGGACGCCTCCTCGGAAGCCTCCCTCAAGCGATGAGCGAACATGGGCGTGAGAAAATACTCAAGCTCTCATCTTGCAAGTCTGTGCGGATGCGGGTTCACGCTACCGCCAAACTTATCCAGGCAAAAGAAAAAGAAAGCATAATTTTTCTCATATTTTTTGTTATTTTTTGTGTGCTCTTCATCGAAAAAAAAAAACGATTGGCATGCAAAAATTATCATCTCCGATTCCCCACAGACAAATTAGAATAAATGAAAAAGAAAAATCGTATTTACCATTGCGACGGGTGTACGAGGTTTATCCATTTTGGAAATGATTCTGTGAATTTCGCTTGCCCGGGAATGGATATAAAATAAATTCAGTGGTATTGATTTTTTTTTATTCGCTGTATGAATATTCGAGTCTCGGTCCAGCAAAAAGCGGGGGAGGGTGGTTGAGCATTAGGTTGGATAGAGGAGAATATTTCGCGATACTAACAACAAACCTGCATAGATATACAGGGCGTCCTGAAACTCGTGAAAGATATCATCGCAGAATGGATATATCTCGTAATTCTGAAGATAAAAGTCCTTGGGCAATTTTCTTTTGGAGCAACCATTGCTGAGATATCGAACGATTAGCGGTAGAGCCAATCCGGTGCGCCGATCAGCTTTGTACGAGCTGGGTGGGGCGGAGCGCGCTATTGGCTACTCCGCGAGCGCAACTTTGTACACGCATCGGGGATTGGATGTCACTAAATAATTTGTATCCGAGGAACGGTGCGTGGTAGAGAAAAACGGCTAAGGACTTTTCACTATGGATTTTCACGTTCTATCAATCCTGTGAACGCCGAGTTCAGTTTTCAGGACACTTTGTGTGCGGGTCCTAGATACATGTAGTGATGTATGTGCATGTGTATGAGGTTTCTGTCAATGTGGTAGAACCACACCGTGTCTGCTATGGGAACTCACTGGATGTTTCGAGGAGGTGGAGGAGTGGTCGGCTTAAGGGTGTTTTGCTCCCACAGCAGGTTCAGACTTTCATCCCGTGTAGAGTTACGCAGGCGGTAGTCGATGCTCTGTTCAAGGCACGGCGAGTGTTCTTTTCGTAAACGTGTTGGGGCCGTGGTTTCGTGTGCAGCATGTGCAAATAAACGTTATAGCCATGGGATATTCGAGTTGTATACCTGTATGCATCTGCGAAAATGAATATTTGTATCGCTCGCGTCTGCGCACCTGTGTAATTTTCACGGAATGGTCAATGGCCTCTTGAACACCTATAAAAGTAGCAGCTTGTAAAAAACCAGCGCGGCAGAAGCCTTTCCTTGCAATGTAAGAATGAAAAAAATATGACACGCGTCAAGTCTGCTGAGATCTTTCGTGCATAGCACCATTGGCCTGGGCCAATACTCGGATAGGTGACCGCTCAGCCGCGCTCCAGTTTTCGAGCATAATAGCATCTTTACTGAGCTGGTGACCGCAACGAGAACCTCATTGATCATATAATCTTAGGAAAAACCTTCAACAGGTTTTTCCCAGTTGCCTCGTGCCCTCTTCTGCAAATGCGATCCGGCAGTGCATCAGGAAACGACGAACTTTTTTTTGTGATTTTTCGTAAGCTTGAAATATTGCAGAAAAAATAGTATGTCACTCGACAATGGAGTACGCCATTATTTAGGGGTAATCACTAGTTGCGAAAAAAGTCCATGAACATTTTTCCGTAATTTCTCGTCGCAGATAGCAAATATGGAATTTATCTGTATGTGTGCCGATCATGCTTGAGCTTAATATCAATTACTAGTCCGCATCATTTTTCTCACCCCACCCATTGGCTGAACTTTATACCAGGAATATATCTTTTTTTTCGGACGAGGCAGGCGTTTTTTCTCGTTTTCCTCGTTCACTGACGTATCGTTTCCCTGTTTTTCGTCATTTATCTTTCTCTCCTTGCTCCCTCCTCCGCTCCCTCTCTCTCTCTCACACACACACACACCCTCGCTCTCTCATTCTTTCTCTCTTTCACTCGCCAGACATCCCCTACCCACGTGAGGGCATACACCCTCGCGCTTGATACACCACACGGAAGTTGACCGCCCTCTCTCCCACAAGTTGGGATGCCGAATCCTCTGAGGCTCGCGAGGTTCCTGAATATTTTATTTACTTCATGCCGACGTTGCTTTCTTATCCAACGTTGTCCCGAGCCCAGACCCCACTATTTTCACCTCTTTATCCCTCTTTGTTTCTCTCTCTGTCTCTCTCTCTCTCTCTCTCTCTCTCTCTCTCTCTTTTATATTTTTATCTTTAATATTATATATCATTTTCTATCTTATTCCATCTTATATATATACATATATATATATATATGAGGGTGGTCCAAAAAAAAAGGTATTTTTTTTCGCGATAATAGTTGTTAAGAAGTTGGCGTGTGGTGAAAAAAAAAATATCGCGAATAAAGGGGGTCGTAGCTCAAAATTAAGATATGGCGCAAGCGACTTTTATTTTATTTTTTTGCAATTAACGACGCAAAATCGTGGTACACTTGGTATTCATAAAAAATCTATCCAACAAATCTAATTCGATTTGCAATAAAAGAACGAACAAGAGTGACACAAACTGATTTGAGTAAACTGAGTGAAGGAGAATGATTTTTTAAACAATTTTTTTTTAAATACGGGCATTGTATATTATACGCGAAAAAATAAAAATATAAAAAAATGAATTAGACCAATTTTAATTTGTCCTTTTTATTAAAACCTCAATATAACGAATTTTTTGGAACATGACCTCGATATAACGAAACCTCAATATAACGAACTTTTTTGCTCTTCCATAGAGATTCGTTACATCGAGGTTGGACTGTACACTTGTATGAAAATGTGGACGGTACTCTTAGGGAGGTTATACTCCAGAGTACGAAATCTCTCTCGGTCTCTCTCTCTCCCTTTCTCGATATCCTGTGACCGCTCTAGAACGAAATACCTTAAGAGGAATTCCTTTTCTCTCTCTCTCTCTCTCTCTCTCTCTCTCTCTCTTTCTCTCTCCCCCTTTCTCTCTATCGCATTGAATACCAGTCATCGCTCCTCTTGCCTCTCCATTATGCATACGCGTCTCGCCTGCGGTGCGTACGTGCGTAATCCGAGGATGAGCCGAAGCTGTGTTGCCGCGATGTCC
>OZ010718.1:26890844-26951679 GCA_963932345.1 Ophion ventricosus | reverse complement strand
CTCTACTCCCGTTAGCTCGCTGGAGCCAGGCCATCCTTCTTCTCTCGAACCTATCCACCACATCCCTCATCGTACTCCCCCGCCCTCGCTTCTCTCGCTTACACGATGTTTCAAGCCTGGCGTGTTTTGCGCCTCGTGCGCGGCATATTATTATTGCTGTACGGGAACCCAAAGAAGGTGTCGCGTGCTATCGTGCTGCTATCCTACATGTGCAAGGTTATAAGGAATTATAATAAGAACATTATTAACATCAGTATTTGCAATGACTATTATAAGATTTTTAATATCGATACAGCTATTATTATCGTTGAAATAAATAATAAATCTATATAATATTGGGTGAAGAAAAAGTTCTGAGCGTTTTCCGCTAGATGGCTTTAGTAAGCTATATCTCAGGATGTATACATCGCATCGAGTCATACTATACGGCCATTTAAAGGTGACATTACGCTTCAAAAAAAGTTTTTTGACAGTTTTGTGTTTGGTGAAGCCAGTTGTGTGTTACTGCGTTCCAAAATGGAGGTAAAAAAAGAGAAAATTCGATACATTGTTCAGTACCACTACGACCAAGGTGAAAAGGCGGAGCAGGCGGCCAAAAAAATGTGTGCTGTTTATGGAGCCAATACAGTATCGAATGCAACAGCAAAGCGGTGGTTCCAACGATTCCGTTCTGGTAATATGGACGTCGAAGATGAGGCACGCTCTGGTAGGCCAATCGTCGAAAATGTCGATAAAATCATGGAAATCGTCGAGTCGGACCGGCATGTGAGCACTTATTCCATTGCCCAGAAACTGAAGATTAGCCAGAAAACCGTTTGGAACCATTTGCATAAGGCTGGTCTCAAGAAGAAGCTCGATGTATGGGTGCCACACGAATTGACGCAAAAGAACCTTTTGGACCGAATCGATGCCTGCGATTCTTTGCTGAAACGTAACTAAATCGACCCATTTTTTAAGCGGATGGTGACTGGCGATGAAAAATGGGTCACATACGAGAACAACAGCCGAAAAAGATCGTGGTCCAATCGCGGTGAGCCGGCCCAAACGATCGCCAAGCCCGGATTAACGGCCAAGAAGGTTTTGCTGTGTGTTTGGTGGGATTGGAAGGGAATTATCTACTATGAGCTGCTCCCATCGGGCCAAACACTCAATTCTGACCTCTATTGTCAACAATTGACCAGATTGAAGCAGGCGATCGACCAGAAGCAGCCAGAATTGGCCAATAGTAAGGCTGTTGTGTTCCATCAAGACATGCTAGGCCGCACGCATCTTTAACGACGCGCCAGAAGCTCCGAGAGCTTGGATGGGAGGTTCTTTCGCACCCGCCGTATCGATTCATTCGTACTCGAACAAACCCGTGTAGAAGTTTAGGTCTGAGAAAAGAAATGTCCCTTATCTGCCTTCCTTAGTTAATATCATGCCATGGTCAGGCCGCCCAACGCAAAAGAACATCCGAACGACGGCAAAATCTTTTGTAGCTAGGAAATTACCTTAGCAATGATGAGCCAGAATGGAACTTCAGGGAAGACACTACCAAGACCTCAACCAGGATTAGGTTGAGAAAGAAACGTCAAACAAGTGGTTGAGTCTAGGCGACGTCTTTCCGGAGACTGAAGGTTTTGTTTGTTCCGTATATATATATATATATATATATATATATATATATATATATATATATATATATATATTTATATATCGTTGATTGTACTTATTATTATTATTGGCAATATTATTACGTTATTATAATAGTGGATATATTTTGTATATATATAGGAGGGAATACTAACGGATGACTGGAATGGACCTACAGCGTCGTTTTCCCAACCCCGCGAGTTTGTTTCGCCTTTGGCCAAGAATTTACGACCCTCGCGTCGATTTACGAGGAACTGTGGAAAAGCGCGACATGAATTCTTACGTCCGAATGCATGTGGATATATACGGAATGGATGCCATGATAGGATCAATTGGTAATTATCGCCCCCTCGCTCAAACGATCTTGTCGACCTTCTCACCTATATGTGTGTGTGCGTGTATATATATATATATATATATATATATATATATATATATACATACTGGGACCGATATATCGATACGGCACCCTCCGTAGAAAAGAACGTATTGCTGGGGTCACGTGGGCGCTTTTTTAAGATTTGTGTGTGCATATATATATATATATATATATATATATATATATTACACAGGGTGGCTCGAAAAGTAACGTCAAATCAATACCTATCAGAACCAACAGATGTGCCAACAGAACCAAATTCGGTTTCCGCATTTCGATCTGAAATTTGGAATACACCTTCATTTTAATGCTATAAGACTTGTCTGAAAAGGATTTTTGGCGACGCGTCATAGTTTTCGAGATATCGATTTCTCAACGTTATTTTTTTTTACCGCGCTCCTACTATATCCCCCATGCAGAAATTTCTTAGGGATAGCTAAGTTTCGATCAGATTCTCATCGGGATATGATACGGTTTCCCTAGAAGAGATATCCTCATCAGAATTCAGATGTCCAGAATTTTGAATACAAAAATACATGTGTTTTTCCAAGTTATTACTTGATTATTTCTCATGCTTATAATATTGGTGAGAAAAATTTGAAAGTTGGCTCATATATTGTCCACATTATGAGGTATATGACCAAATTTTTACAGATTTTTCCAGTAATAATTGTCATTATTACTAGCTTTGCAATGAGTACCTTGTTTTCATTTCCTTGAGACTCATTCATCAAAGACTATTGCTGGAAGAATCTGTAAAAATTTGGTCATATACCTCATAATGTGCACAATATGTGTGCCAAGTTTCAAATTTTTCCCACCAATATCCTAAGCATGAGAAATAATTAAGTAATAACTTGGCAAAACACATGTATTTTTGTATTGAGAATTCAAACCCTCACAGGCACTATTAAACATTTTCCGAGCCCCTTAAAACTTTGCACATATTTTTTTTATATACCTTGATTATGTTTTTACAAGGGGACTTTGAGAATTAAAATTTTGATTCAAATTTCGGCCACCTTACTATATATGTATCGCGCTCTCCGCTTTGTGTGGATCTTCGTCAAGTTTTGGCGGTAGAAGTGTTTCGCTCACCTTACCATTCCATACGCACATCCAAGGTGACCCCACCATTCCACACGCACATCCGTGGTGCCCTGCGCCCACACCAGTATTCCACGCGATTGCGTGCGCAATCGTGAGGTGCAATAACAGTTTATTTTTACAAATGTGATGCGCAGCTGACCCCGCCACTGTGCCGATCAGAGAGGTTGCAGTATATGTGGATACGTTAAACGAGAGGGCGAGCACGAGCGTGGGGGTCAGTGTGTTTACGACACGCGGGTTATATTGCGTAAGCGATAAAAGCAAGGAAATGGCCATTCTACTGCCTAGGCAGGGAAACCTCGAGAGGTAAGGGATGGCTGCGGGGGTGGTGAATCGAAATACTATCGTGGATTCCCGAACCTTGAGGACTGTGAAAGGCTTCATGGATCGAGGGTCCGCCCTCCGTACGTCCTCATCGCCTTGTAGGCTTAACTATCGGATTCGCATTCACGGTATTTCCTTTTTCGAAGCTGCCGAAATTCACCCTCCTCGTGATCTCATCGAATTAGGGACGTATGGGGATATATGAGTACATAGGGGTGTATTTATTCAGAAGCTTGTGAAGCCTCGACGATCAAGCTTGTAATTTGAAAATACGATTTTTTTAGCATTGAAAATACTTCTAAAGGTGTGTATAGGGGGTTAGATTTAGCGAGATGTCACATGAAACTATCGCTACCCCCCCCCCCCCCCCCCCCCCCCTCCACTGCCGCTGTGTTGTGGCAGAGTGGCGGGAGGTGCGACATGCTGAATGCCTGTGATTGGATGAAAAATGCCGCATTACATCTAGAGTCATTTATGGTTACAAAGTGTAAATTTCAATTCTAATGTATACATTACAATGTTATCAGGATGATAATTATATTTACATTTCGAAGGGGAGAGAGAGAGAGTTGGAGAATTGGAGGGTTGGAGAGTAGTTGAAGAGTTGGAGCGTTGGCGAGTAGTTGGAGAGTTGGAGAATAATTGGAGAGTTGAAGCGTTGGAGCGTTGAAGAGTAGTAGGAGAGTTGGAGAGTTGGAGAATAGATGGAGAGTTGGAGAGTAGTTGAAGAGTGGGAGCGTTGGGATGTAGTTGGAGGGTTGGAGCGGTGGAGAGTAGTTGGAGAGTTGGAGAGTACTTGGAGAGTTGGAAAGTAGTTGGAGAGTTGCAGAGTAGTTAGAGAGTTGCAGAGTAGTTGGAGAGTTGGAGAGTAGGCGCAGAGCAGTTGGAGACGTAGAGAATAGTTGGAGTGTTGGAGAGTTGGAGAGTTGGAGCGTTGGAGAGTAGTCGAAGAGTTGGAGCGTTGGAGAGTAGTTGGAGAGTTGGAGCGTTGGAGAGTAGTTGGAGAGTTGGAGCGTTGGAGAGTAGTTGGAGAGTTGGAAAGTAGTTGAAGAGTTAGAATGTAGTTGGAGACTTGGAGAGTAGTTGGAGAGTTGGAGAATTGGAAAGTAGTTGGAGAGTTAGAAAGTAGTTAGAGAGTTGGAGAGTAGTTGGAGAGTTGGAGACTTGGAGAGTTAGAAAGTAGTTGGAGAGTTGGAGAGTTAGAAAGTAGTTGGAGAGTTGGACAGTAGTTGGAGTCTTGGAGAATAGTTGGAGAGTTGGAGAGAGAGGGAGCCATACTATTTGCATGTGCCTTTTTCTTATCACCCGAAAAGTCTGATTACATTTTCAATGCCATGAAATAGTTGCACTTTATGCAACAATATCTGTAGATTTTATAAATAAAATTGGAATTTACTCTCCATTGATAGAAGAATAAAATACCTTGAAGTCCCATTCTGAAAATACTTATTTTGTATAAAAAAAAATTCTCGCGAAAGGATTCAAGTCGTATCTCAAAATCTATTCGTCCGATTCGCTTCAAATTTGTACATAGCATAGTTTGCAATATATTCTATCGTACTACCGAACGATTTTTTCACACGTTTATCCATTTGTTAATAACAAATTATTAAAAATAATTGATATTCATAAAAAACTGATATTTTTCTACAGCCTTGGCATTTTCGTAATTTTTATAATTTCAAAAAACTATCCGGCCATTCAAAAGTTAAATTATTCTACTGAAAGTAAATTTTGTTCATTTTTTAATTTCAGATGAGCCTAGTTGCCAGAACCACCTACACCAATTATCCATGCAGCAACGACGGCCCTTTGTTTAAACATTAATAACTTCATTGCTTATGAATATTTTTCGATGAAAAAAAAAACTCAAATTTGGCAAGACTATTTATCAACTGCGTGTGAAATCTCGACCTAGCCCTTCGAATACTTTCGTCAGAAAAAAAAATTGAAAATCGACCTCACCTCAGGGCTCCAAGCTTATGCAGACCCCGTAATATCCACCGAAAATTAAGAGAAGTGAATAATTTTTTTTTTATATCGATTAACGCTTTCAATGTACGCCAATCATTAAGCACGAGGCCAACATTTTTCATAAGATTTTTTTTTTTTTTACGATACTTGTACCCGTCGCGACGTCTCCGGTTTTCGACTATCCAACTTCCGGTTACTCATTCTACGCACATATATACATGTATACACGTTTATAAACGTGTATACAACTGTTTGCGTTACTCTCGTTGCAATGTTGCCATACACGAGGGATTTTGCGAATGGGCGAGGCAATATCTAAAGCCCTTACCCGGGATCTGACGATCCAATATTTGACGTTGAGATGAAGACGATCTTAGAGGAGGCGTGGTTTACTGTATCGTTAGTTCGCAGTTTGCTCCGGCTCGCCTTATACTCTCTACTTTAGAGCTCACCGTCCAACGTGTATTTCGTTCATCCTGTTATACACGGTGTCTCGTGTATAAAGTGTCACAAGCTTGCATCTCAAAAAGTACGAGTTACGAGGACGATTTGAAAAGTTTCCGGCCTTTTTAAGAAAAATTTTAAAAAAGAAACACACATTTCGAAGCAAAACAAAAATTTATTTCTCGACCTAGTCGCCCTTCAGCTCGGTACATTTGGTCCAACGCTTCTCCCAACCTTGCAAATCGTCAGTAAAAAAAATGGATTGTCTAAACACAAAAAATACTGGTTTACAGCGTCTTCCAACCCTCGCCATTTGATCCATATTTTTTTGTCCCCCGAGATGTTTTTTTCTTTCTTGCTTTCTCTGTTACTAACTCCCTGCTAATTTTTAACTAATCTTTTCCTTACAGTAAGGCTTTTTTGAATTTTTTAAATTTAATTCAAAGAATTTTGTTTGAAATTCTGTTATACAAAATAGGTAAGTTTTGACAGTTATAATGTAGCACCAATTTTTACCTAATCAATCAATGAAAACGACATTATTTGCACAACTTTTTACAAAAGTTTTTCACAAAATCGTAACTTTTTTCTTTAACATTAAATCATTTAATTACTACAGCTTTTATTCTTGTACTTTGTACTAACATTTCGCTCTTCTTCTTCATTCATTAATAATTTAATATTCGTTTAATCCTCTACTCCATTTATTTTTCCTCCCCTTCCGTCCTACTCATTTTTTTTTGCACACTTCCTCTACTTCCCTAAAATATTCACATATCTCTTTTAGTATTTTCCCACCCAACATATTTATAATCTTCCCCTTTATTGCTATATCATCTATTCCTTTCATCCATTCTTATGCTTTCTTTCTTGCTTTCTCTGTTACTAACTCCCTGCTAATTTTTAACTAATCTTTTCCTTACAGTAAGGCTTTTTTGAATTGTTTAAATTTAATTTAAAGAATTTTGTTTGAAATCCTGTTATGCAAAATATATAATTTTTGACAATTATACTATAGCAGCAATTTTTACCTAATCAATCAATCAATGAAAACGACATTATTTGCACAACTTTTTACAAAAGTTTTTCACAAAATCGTAACTTTTTTCTTTAACATTAAATCATTTAATTACTACAGCTCTTATTCTTGTACTCTGTACTAACATTTCTCTCTTCTTCTTCATTCATTAATAATTTAATATTCGTTTAATCCTCTACTCCATTTATTTTTCCTCCCCTTCCGTCCTACTCATTTTTTTTGCACACTTCCTCTACTTCCCTAAAATATTCACATATCTCTTTTAGTATATTCCCACCCAGCATATTTATAATCTTCCCCTTTATTGCTATATCATCTATTCCTTTCATCCATTCTTATGCTTTCTTTCTTGCTTTCTCTGTTACTAACTCCCTGCTAATTTTTAACTAATCTTTTCCTTACAGTAAGGCTTTTTTGAATTGTTTAAATTTAATTTAAAGAATTTTGTTTGAAATCCTGTTATGCAAAATATATAATTTTTGACAATTATACTATAGCAGCAATTTTTACCTAATCAATCAATCAATGAAAACGACATTATTTGCACAACTTTTTACAAAAGTTTTTCACAAAATCGTAACTTTTTTCTTTAACATTAAATCATTTAATTACTACAGCTCTTATTCTTGTACTTTGTACTAACATTTCTCTCTTCTTCATTCATTAATAATTTAATATTCGTTTAATCCTCTACTCCATTTATTTTTCCTCCCCTTCCGTCCTACTCATTTTTTTTGCACACTTCCTCTACTTCCCTAAAATATTCACATATCTCTTTTAGTATATTCCCACCCAACATATTTATAATCTTCCCCTTTATTGCTATATCATCTATTCCTTTCATCCATTCTTATGCTTTCTTTCTTGCTTTCTCTGTTACTAACTCCCTGCTAATTTTTAACTAATCTTTTCCTTACAGTAAGGCTTTTTTGAATTTTTTAAATTAAATTCAAAGAATTTTGTTTGAAATTCTGTTATACAAAATAGATAAGTTTTGACGGTTATACTGTAGCACCAATTTTTACCTACTCAATCAATCAATGAAAACGACATTATTTGCAGAACTTTCTACAAAAGTTTTTCACAAAATCGTAACTTTTTTCTTTAACATGAAATCATTTAATTACTACAGCTCTTATTCTTGTACTTTGTACTAACATTTCTCTCTTCTTCATTCATTAATAATTTAATATTCGTTTAATCCTCTACTCCATTTATTTTTCCTCCCCTTCCGTCCTACTCATTTTTTTTTGCACACTTCCTCTACTTCCCTAAAATATTCACATATCTCTTTTAGTATATTCCCACCCAGCATATTTATAATCTTCCCCTTTATTGCTATATCATCTATTCCTTTCATCCATTCTTATGCTGTCTTTCTTGCTTTCTCTGTTACTAACTCCCTGCTAATTTTTAACTAATCTTTTCCTTACAAGTAAGGCTTCTAATCAATATTTCGTACTTGACCCTTCGTATGACCTAGGCGTTTATAGCCAAGGTCGAATTGACATTGCCACATTTCTCTCCACTGGAAACAACACAACTTCTATTGGAAAGTTTCTTTCATTATAATCCGTACTTTGTGGAATATGAGCTTGTAATACTTTATCCGAGCCACCCTGTGTATAGCGATCAACCTAAAGTGGATATACCTCACGATTCTGTAACTACGTTATACATACTATATATATATATATATATATAAACACCGTGGCAAAACTTTGCGCAAACACGTATGAGCTTCGTTCCGATCACGCTCTTTTTCGCATGCAACGCTCGTGGTTCGCATGTATACGAAATAATGTTGTATATAATAATAATAGAAGCGTGCGGTGGCAGGGGTGCCTCGGTGTACACGCGCAAAAGAGTTCTTTTTCTTCGTATGGCCTACACCGGAAGTCCCGCATGACGGAAAGGGGAGAGTGGGCTATCCGTCATATCCGTCAGCTCGCAAAATACAAAGTAGCGCTGGAGACGTTGAAAAATAAATAGGAGAACACACTATGTACAAAATATACAGGGTGTTTGGCGCATATGGACCGACACAATTCCATCGGTCGTAATGGTCGATGGAACATTGGCATACTGTTATCCTTTCAGAAAATCCCAAATAAAGAAGTCCAATGGCGTCAAATCGCACGAATTGGTTTCTAAACATAAGTTTCCTAAATTATAAATAAAAATTTTACTTTTCAACAATTCTAGTTTTCAGTCAGAACTAATTTGCGCCAGATATTACGTGTATGACTTAATTTTTACAGATTTTTTCTTCGAGCTTAAAATTATATTTAAAATAGAAATATTTTCACGGTCTTTTGTGGTTTTGAAAGGATCGGACACAAGGTTTCAGAACACCGAACGACAAGTCTACGTGAGTTACATAACCTCTCAGAATAAGCAGAGTTTACGATGGCAACTGACAAACAGCACATTCGGCACTGCATTTTATACGAATACCAACAAGAAAAAAATGCTTCTAAAGCACGGGAATCAGTTTGTAGTGTTCTTGGTGGCGACGTTGTGTCTTATGAAACGTGTAATTATTGGTACAAACGTTTTAGAAGTGGTGATTTCGATCTCAGTGACCAGCCGCGCCCTGGACAGGATATGAAGGGTGTGCTTTATTACGAACTCCTGGAAAGTGGTCAGACGTTGACTGCGGAACGCTACAGCCGACAATTGAACAAACTGAGCGAAGAACTTGATCAGAAAAGGCTATTTACTGGGCAAGGAAGCAGGCAAGTCATACTGCTGCATGACAACGCTCGACCTCACGTTGCTCGCGCGACTCAGAAGACCCTCTTGAACTTGGGATGGGAAGTTCTCCCGCACGCGGCATAATCACCAAACTTGGCCCCATCCGACTACCATTTGTTCCGGTCAATGCAGCACGCCTCAGTGGATAAACAATTCGAAACGCTGGACGATGCGCGTAAATTCGTCGATGACATTATCGCCTCGATGCCTGCAAGTTTCTTTCGCAACGGCATTCGTATGTTACCTGAGAGATGGCGCAAGATCATAGAAAACGATGGACAATATTTCCAAGATTAAGTTCGTTGTTCTCTATTTTTTTATATTAAATTAACTTGCTGAAAAATCTGTAAAAATTAAGTCATACACCTAATAAAAGGCATTGAAACTGAAAACGGTTTTTAAATGCAACATATACGCATTTTCAATCAATAATGAATTTATTACATATTAATTATTAAATCTTACACACATACCTACACACACACATGCGGGGAATTTGTATATTCACTTTTTTTTTTATTAGATGGATAATCAAGTATTTAACAATGCTTAGTAATTCTATATTAATAATTATAACGACATTCATATATTTATTAATATGCATACCAGTTTTTTGTAAAATAACTGATATTCAATATTAACGAATGACGTGTGGTAGAAAATAGATAATTGAGGGCCTGGAATTTATTATCATATTGCATTATAATTGTATCATTATATTTTAATGCTAAAACCAATTTATATCGTATCTCAATATATCTTTTAAAATACATGTTTATATGTGTATGTGTGGGTGGATATACATATAAATGTTGCGATTTAATAATTAAACGCTCGTGTTTGCAGTGTTGGGAAAAACACAAATTCTACGCGGAGGTCTGCATTCAGGGGATTTTCATAATACGGAGGACGAGACGTCACTTTAAATTGGACTTTTTCATGTACGCGCATACTGCCTAATTGTTATTCCATGATTATTAAGCGTTCGGGTAATTAATCCCGTAGGGTTGAAAATGTTCAAGGGGTAATCTTTCCCCTCGACTCGTCGTTTTTCTTTTTCTCATCTATCTCTCTCTTTCTACCTCTCTCTCTCTCTCTGGCTGTCTCTCTCTCTCTGTCTCTCTCTCTCTCTCTCTCTCTCTCTCTCTTTCTCTCTCCACTCGACTGTGTGCCGAGAGACTCCGTCTCCATAACCCCTACGTGATTATGTGCACTCGCAACGCGAATTTGCAAGCGTTGAAGCCGCTCGTTTAAACTATACCTTGGGCCATAGAAACTTCACGTATTCGTCGGTTTCCGATTACCAGAGGCCGCGCTTTTCGGATTAACGACAGGTGAACCTCGTTTATTTTTTGAACAGGAGGTCAATCAGTTTATTGATTTGTAAAATCGAAAATCGATATATTAAATCGTAAAATAAAAATTCAATTTATTGATTAGAATAATCGAAAATCAATTTATTGATTTGTAAAATCGAAAATCGATATATTAAATCGTAAAATAGAAATTCAATTTATTGATTAGAATAATCGAAAATCAATGTATTGATTTGTAAAATCGAAAATCGATGTATTGATTTGTAAAATCGAGAATTAATTTGTTGATTTGACAAATCAAGAATCAATGTATTGTTTTGAAAAATTAAAATCAATTTAGTGGTTGAAAAAATTGAAATTGAATTTTTTAATTTGTAGAATCGAGAATCAATTTATTGATTTGACAAATCGAGAATCAATCCATTGATTTGTAAAATCGTAAATCAATTTGTTGATTTGACAACTCGAGAATCAATTTATTGATTTGTAAAATCGAAAATCAATTTATTGATTCGAAAAATTAAAAATGAATTTGTTGATTTCATAAAACAAGAATCAATGTATTTATTTAAAAATTCAAAATCAATTTAGTGGTTGGAAAAATCGAAATTCAACTTTTTTATTTCTAGAATCGACAATTAATTTATTGATTTGAGAAATCGAAAATCGATTAATCAATACGTAAAATTAAAATTCAATTTATTGATTAGAAAAATCGAAAATCAATTTATTGATTTGTAAAATCGACAATCAATTTATTGATTCGAAAAATCGAAAATCGATCTATCAATCCGTAATATCGAAAATCAATTTATTGATTCAAAAAATCGAAAAACAATTAATTGATTTGATAAATCAAGAATCAATGTATTTATTTGAAAAATCGATAATCAATTAAATGATTTTTTTTTGTGGGGCCGTGCCCACTCGTCTAACATATGCACTCTCTCTCTCTCTCTCTCTCTCTCTCTCTCTCTCTCTCTCTCTCTCTCTCTCTCTTCATTTCCTCTATTTTACTCGTTTCCTAGCATTTTTCCATTTCAATCTTCTGAACACTGCTTGGATCACTGTGTATTCGTTTTTTTCTTCACCGCCGCCTTTCAGTTTTCTTCCCCCATACTTACAGTCTTCTGTTTCAGAGAGCAGAGTGAAAAGGACTTTGTGTCGTTGCCAATGAAAAAGAAGGCGGCGAGAGAGAAAGAGAGAGAGAGAGAGAAAGAGAGCCAGAGAGAGAGAGAGAGAGAGAGAGAGAGAGAGCTTCGAACAGGTCACCCGCGATGCGAACAAGTCCCAGGGCAATGTCCGCACCCCCCACACCCCCGCATCGCCGAGCCGGCAGTTCGTCGATCTTCAAGACAAATATTATTCCGAAAAATTGGATTATCCTTATCGGGTCCCGGCACACTTGCCGTCCCCTGCCACCAGGTATATTACGTCTAGCATCAGGTGCATACACACACACATACATATATAGGTATATTCTAGAGGATGGTAACGTGGGGGATTGCCGAGGCTCCGGTTAAGCCTCCGAGGAAGGCGACGCACGATCGTTTTGTGGAGCGGGAAATTCTAGCTCATCTTTGTGCTCGTTCCTTCTCTTTGTGTATCGGGTGACCCATACGAAACGACCCACGAGAATATCTTCGAAATTTTTCACCGTAAAATGTATTTCGAACGAAATTTGATTCGATTCGAGAGGCACAATGTATTGTGGGAGCAAGTTTTTTTTTTTTGTATCGACCAGTATAGGATCCATGGAGGTCTACCAGATTTTTCCAATATTGAGAAACATTTTTTTTTTCAATTCACGAATCGATGCAGTTTTTTTGACAAGAGAATGAAAAAAAGCTGGATCGATTGGTGTGTTGAGAAATTTGTGATTCCTTTTGGAAAAATAAAATTGATGTTTGTAGGTCGCGAGGAAAAAAATTACTCACAGATGAGTAATGTGGGCCCCGAAATAGATTGAGCGGTCTGCATAAGTTTGGAATTCTCAAAAATTCGTTTTTCGTTTTATTGCATAGTTCAGCCTAACATCTCAAGGTATTACTAATCGTCAAAGTTCTTGAAAATTTGAAGAATGATAGTTCTTGATAGAATAATAATCCATGAATTATTCTAGAATTTTTTACTAAATAATTTAATTGTTGTGAACATATGAATTTAACACGGTCGCTTATGGGAAACCAGCTTCTGTAGATGTTAATGATTGCAAAACGAATGGAACTAAATCGCCGTAAATTTGAAAAATATTATATCATGAAGATTTAGGATCAAGCGATTGATTATGCTAAGTTTCAAATAAATCGACTGAGTAATTGTCGAGAAATTAATTAAAGTAATGAGGAGTATCGCCTTTTTTAACGATGAATTAATAGCAATCATTGGAAAACTCCATATATATTGAGTTTTTGGGTATTTATTGATAATAATAAGTTTATCTGAACCGTATTAATTGAATTTAAAAATAGAGAATTTTTTTTGTTGGACAGCTGAAACAGATGTACAGTCACTGACAAAAAAATTAATCAAGCACACGCCAATATCGTCGAATTTTACTTCAATTGTTATTAAAAGTGAGAAATTAATATTTCTAAGTGTTAATTTATTATTAAATTAGCTTTGTGTAGGGCTAAACATATCCGACATGATCTAAACTTGTAAATCTACGATTCCTCCATTTTGGACTAACTTTTTGCCCGACGATCCATCCAGTAATACCTTAAGGCCTTAGAAGCCACTCTAGGATTTTACAAAAAATCGATTTTTTTTGTTAAAATGTACCTTAGTCCCTATAAAATTATATTCCAAAAGATTATGGCTGTGAAAAATGTCTAAATAATTTAATAAAATTATTTTAAATTTAATAAATTTGATAAAATTCATTTAAATTTAGGCCACTGTAGGATTTTCCAAAAATCGGTTTTTTTTTTGTTAAAAATGTACCTTAGTACGTATAAAATTATATTCCAAAAGATGATGGGTGTGAAAAAAGTCTAAGTACTCGATTTTCGAATTTTAGCGCAACCCCTCATGATTCATATCGTGACTTTCCACCAACCTTAAACGCGTTTATCTCAAAACTACATTTTTCAAGTCGGCCGGACTCATAACTCAAACAAATTTCAACCGATTCACTTGAAATTTTAACTGTATATTTAGAATTACATTTTCTGAGGCACTACGTAGGATTTTTTTATTATATTGCATAGTTCCTTTTTTATAAACAATTTTTTCACGATTTTTTCATGGAATTTTATTCTATTTTTTCTATAGTCAATTACGTGTATAATAAAAGCCTTATTTTGTAATTCCGATTTATTTTATGGTTTCGCTGGAAAAAAAAATCACAAAATATGTCCTTTTTTTGGCCTTAACTGCTCTTTGTAACCAAAAATTGTTTTTTACAAATTGCAGGAATTGTTTATCTCTCGCTTTTTTTATCGAAAATATGTATTTTCAAAATCTATTCGTCCGATTCACTTGAAATTCGAACGGAGCATAGTCCCGAGTCAAAATTTATAGCCTGCCCTAAAAACAAGCAGGACCCATTTCTTTTGTAATGCACAAGC
Source organism: Ophion ventricosus (assembly GCA_963932345.1). NCBI lineage: Eukaryota > Metazoa > Arthropoda > Insecta > Hymenoptera > Ichneumonidae > Ophion > Ophion ventricosus. The sequence continues at coordinate 26,937,132 of OZ010718.1, read as the reverse complement.
CGCCAGTCTCCCTTGAACCTACCAAATCCCCATTTGTCGAGTTCAATGCCATGAAGAGGCCTCCATTTGGTCCAGTGTAGCCTCTGTTAGTCTTCCCAAACCTTCTTACGACCCCCAGTTTCAGTGAAACGTGCAGAACACAGGCCTCCATTAACCTGCTTTCGACCTCAAGCCCGTTGGCTCGATCCCACCTAGCCTGTTTTGAGCCCAAATTCGGTATCTCCTCCATCAACACTTCATTGTGGTGTTCGATGACGAAATGAATAAGTTTTCGCTGGATGGAGGATCCGGAGGGTCTACATTGCCCCGACAGTAGGCTGAATGGAGGGTCCAGAGGATCTTCATTGCGCCTACAGTAGGTCAAAAGGGGGGCCAGTAGGTTTTGCGGGAGCGCTCGAAGTAGGCCCACCTGGGCTTTCGCAGATTCAGTTGCGCTCTGCATTGGCCTCCTTTGAGTGACAATGTCTAGTTTCTGCCATTCGTGAAGTCCATCGGAGGCATAAATCGATATGTTTATCCATTTATTCATGACAACTGATTAAAATTGTTTTTTGTCGAAAATAAATATTATCCTACACAGCATGGCAATGTCGTAATTTTCGAAATTTCAAAAAAGTCTCGTGACATAGGAAAGTTTGATAATTGTACTAAAAGTACATTTCGTGTATTTTTCATTTCAAATGAGCCTGCTAGGCAGAAGCATCTACACCGATTGGCCATGCAGCAACGGTGGCACTTTGTTCAAATAATAATATCTCCATTGTTTATGAATATTTTTCGATAAAAAAAAAACTCAAACGTGGCAAGACTATGTATCAATTGCGTGTAAAATCCCGACCTCGTCATCACGATACTTTCGTGAGAAAAAAATATTGAAAATCGATCGATTTTTTCGGGTCCAAGCAAACTCGTTGAGTTTCGTTTCGTCAAAACGTTTCAAAGGTATTGGAGCGCATCGATTCGAATGGGTACACCCTGTGTATGCTCAGCCCCTTTCCATCTCTTTTTCCTTCGTTTGCCCCCGCGTTTCTTGCCAATAAGTCAGGCTGTGCAAGGACTCGTATATGTTGGGACACGTCGCGCGATTCCGTTCTTGCGAGAGCACATGAGCGTCGATTTCTATCTCTCTCTGTCTCTGTCTGTCTGTCTGTCTGTCTCGATCTCTCTCTCTCTCTCCCCCTCTCTCTCTTCGAAGCCCTTCGGTCGTCGATATTCGCAACCACCAGCCCCCCCCCCCCCCCCCCCCCCCATACCATATATATCGACTACTGCACAATTGAACTTCGGTTCTCTCATCGAGGACAAATATTTGCCGAAAGACCGTGAAACGAATAATGGCAGAATACGAGCTGGGAAATTCCCGATGACTTTTCGGCGCTTGCGGACTTTTCGCTTAATGAGAGGTGACTATTTTTAACCCTTCGCGCCTTAGTGTACCCACCATGCCGTCTCTCTCTCTCACTCTCTCGGTTTTTATTATCTACGTGCCGTTGCTGTATACAGAGGACCAATATTTTCCATCAATTGTCATTATCGAAGCTTCGATTAGTAAAATACTTGGAGAGGGGTTTGTCGTGGGAGGACGGATTCGATTTCATATCATTAATTATATCCAGATCAAGCCTATTCGCGACAAAACACGAAGATGATAACAATAATTTATAATTAATATAACAATAATAATTAATGAGATTGCTGATTATAGCAATAGTACTTGAGGGCAGGGAGAGGGGGAGAAAGATTAGATTAGATTAGATTTATTATTGATGCACTAGGACAGAAACGTCCTCTGGCACATATACATTTTGAAGAAGGCTATACTCATGATAATGCGTGACTCTATGTAAAACAAAAACCCTAAATAATACTAGATGATATTGAGAGATAATACTAGATAATACTAGATGATGGAGTGTGAGAGGGAGAGAGAGAGAGAGAGAGAACCATTAAGACTTACATAGAAGAGGGAGGCATAAAAATAGAAAATAAAATTATTTAAAAAATGGAAACATGCTAAGAACATATGACTGATAAATATAAAATGTTATAAATCATAGAAAATATTATATAATAAAGAAAATCATACCATAATCATAACAACAACAACAATATAAATAATAATAATGCCAATGATGATGACGATAATCGTAATGTCCCATACCAACAAATGCAATAAAGAATCGGTACATCCGTAATATATACTAACAAATGAGAAAAAAAAGTCGTAGAAGAGGTCCGGTGAAGAATGCAAATAAGAAAAAGTTTGAAAGTGAGAGAAAAAGAGAGCGAGAGCAAGAGAGAGCGAGAGAGAGAGAGAGAGAGAGAGAGAGAGATGATGATGAAGATGATGATTTATTAATGCACTAGGACTAATTATCCTCTGCCATACAATACAAAATCCAAAACATACAGAAACACAAACAAAATCCAAAAAAATACAATATCAAAGAGATATTCAAAACAAAAAGATAAAAAAATTAAAATAAATTAAGAATCAAAATAAAATCAGAGAAAGAAAGAGAGAGAGAGAGAGAGAGAGAGAGAGAGAGAGAGAGAGAGAGAGAGAGAGAGAGAGAGAGAGAGAGAGAGAACGAGACCAAGAGACGACAGACGTTGCGATTCTATCATTCAACAATATTTTCTCCCCGAGGTTTACAGACTGTTATAGCAACGACGTATTATATATATATATATATATATATATATATATATATATATATAGCTTTTATACGAGTAGTACGACGAGCTCTGTCCCGTTGGAATCGTTGAGCGATTCTAATTGAATTCGGTCGGAAAGTGGCCATCGATTTTGGGACGAAAGTGGACCGTCAGAGACGTGAACGAGGGATATCCAGGCGGAGCCGCTCGATACGGATACAATATATATATATATATATATATATACACGTGGTAGCACGTCGTGCAATTCCACAGGGTGATTCAGGACCCAAGATATTACTGCAGACGACCGTTGCTGCCATAACTGTCTCCTTAACCCTCTTGCTCCTTCCTCTTTCACCGTCCGCCACTGTAGGGACAAAAATGAAATGTAATTTCACGATTCCTATTTTAAGGGCGACGTAGGAAAAGGGTAAGAAAAGTGAGGTCGAAACGGTCCCTTTACGATGAGCCTTGGATGTTTCTCTGATTACCTATGTGTGTGTATGTGTGCGTGCCCTCGAAGTATTCCCCCTTCTCTCTCTCTCTCTCCCTCTCTCACTCCCTCGCTCTCTCTCTCTCTCTCTCCCTCTCTCACTCCCTCTCTCTCTCTCTCACTCCCTCTCTCTCTCTCTCTCTCTCTCTTTCTCTCTCTCGATTTTCCCTTCGTAGATAAAGCCCTGAAATTATATATATGAACATACGTCATGCGCACAAGGACAAGTCGCTTTTGAATTGCCCTGTACGAATATACATACATAAATATATGTATACGACCCAAGGAAATCCTGGGCCCGTCAACGACGGGATTGCGTACGTGAATTCCAGATTGATTCAGTACGTTCGCTGGGTAGATTGAACGCGAGCGTAACGCCCCCCACCCCCGATCAAAGGGTGGTTCGGGGGAGGTGGCCAACTCTGTATTAGCCTAAAATCGACGCCTATATTTCTCCATATACACACATACAGACATATAAATACACGTATGTGCATATGTATACATGTACTTTGTACATATATAACTACCTACCGCCGTTCTCCAGAGTTTGTACGTAACAGTTGTCGAAGTTTATGCCTGGCTAACTGAAGCTTAAACTAGTCAGGGAATCGGAAGAGACAGAGAGGCCACAATACACCTATATATATACTCATATAGACCATACAGAATTATATATATACATAGACATAGAGGTAGGAGAACAAGACAGGGAACATTCGCAATCTGAATTGAAAGGTGGAAGATATACTGAGCAACGGACTCATCGAATGAGGGAGCGAGAGGATCGAGAGAGAGAGAGAGAGAGAGAGAGAGAGAGAGAGAGAGAGAGAGAGTGAGAGAGAGAGGGGGGGAGATTGCCAGAGATTCGCGTGGCTGACAATGAGAGAGGCGAAGGGCTGTCCGCGGACAGGAGAGCGAAGCATTCAACTAACCGGTAAGAGCAGTTTTGCCATATATATATATATATATATATATAGGGTGGCCCAAAACGTGATGTCCAAAAGGAACATCTAGAGGTCTCATAACGTATCAAGGCCTACCCGAATCGACCTCCATGTTCTTCGATTACTTTTACCTTCCGAGAGAAGAAAAAGGATTGAACATTTTGTTTCGATTTTCTTTCGTAGCATAGGTTTTCATTATTTTCCTCTCTTGTGTATGTACTCTCCTCTTGGAATTTTTTTGAAAAAAATGAGAGTCATTTGGACCCGTGCGGAAATTGAATTCGGGCTTTGATCAGGCCCATCTTACTTTTCCCAAACTTTATTGAGGCACTATTGTGGAAGCCTCACATGGGCCATCAGTGGCCGGTCACACTTTGCTACCGAGGTCCATTGAAGGCAAAATAACCAGGGCCATTGAAATTGCCTCGACGCTGCCTCATAACAAATTATTGCAGCCATATGCGTACGTGCGTGTGTGTGTGTGCACTGTGAAAAAGAAATGTGTTATTTCAATAAATTTGAGGCTTAGAATTCTGTCGCATATTTTGACACGTTTGACCCTGCGTTGTTCCAATGAACGAACTACATGCGTGTTGGTTCAAGGCATCACAGCTTGCCTACTAAACGCATAGTTCAATTATTATATTGAGAGTACAAATTAATTCGGTCCGTTTTTTTGTGGTAAAAAATCCATTTATTCCAAAATAAAAGGTATGAATAGATTAATCAAAGTATTGTCCATCGCTGGCTACTACTTTTTCCCACCTCTCGGGCAATTTTCATATTCCATCTCGAAAAAAAGTCTCGTCTTTTGAGGCGATCCAAGTTTTGAGCCAATTTTCGATTTCTGCGAAAGAAGTGACGCGGTGACCTGCTAAATCCTGCTGCATCCGTCGGAACAACCAGTAATCAGAAGGAGCAATGTCCGGAGAATACGGCGGGTGCGGTAAAATATCCCATTTGAGCGTTTCCAAATATTTTTTTACGACTTTTGCGACATGAGGCCGAGCGTTGTCATGCAGAAGAATAATTTTGTCATGTCTTTGCTCGTATTCCGGCCGTTTTTCTCGTAATGCACGGCTCAAACGAATCAATTGTAGTCTATACCGATCGCCCGTAATGGAATCGCCAGGTTGTAGCAGCTCATTGGGTCATTTGGCTGTCCAGGGCGAGGCTTGTCTTCGACGCTGAAATCACCGTTCTTAAAGCATCAAAACCATTCCCTACATGATTTATCAGTTGGAGCATCATCACCATAAACTTCGACAAGCATTCGATGCGCTTCAGCTGCACTTTTCTTCCAGTTAAAGCAGAAAAGTAAAACTTCCCGCAAATGCTGCTCAGTTAACACAAAATTTGACATACTCAACACAGTAAAAAACAAGGTTTTTAATGGAACTCAAAGCGATATAAACTGAATGTTATCGACAGATGTCTAACCTCTCTGAAACCACCGAAATCAGCTGTCACTATGAAACATTCATAACAGCCAGAGCCATCTCTTGAAAACGGACCGAAATTAATTTGTACTCCCAATATTTAATGGATCTCGATAATTATTATGCCACAAATTCTTTAGTCAAGCAATTTATACTGATTTGCCCCCATAATAGGAAAGTCTGATAGGATTGGCGAAATCGCTACTAGGGAATCCACAACTACACGCCTTAAATGCCTTTACTTGGACTTCGTACTTGGACCATAGTTTTAGTCAACCTACCTACCCGTACAATTCGCTAATAGGGGCCCGGTCCGGCTCGTTTACGGAAAACTCTACTATGGAATCCACAAATAATCCCTTGAACGCCCCGAATTGTATTAAGGATGCCCTGCCAATTTTTCTCACGGGATATAAGTATTTTTTTTTTTAATCATCTGAACTTTAGTAACTGATCCTATAAAATCTTTTTTTTTTTTAACTTTTGATGAAAATCTAAGGCATCGACGTTAGTGTTCACTCGGTAATTTATTTATTGCTCGAGCGTGCACTTCGTAACGTTAAGACGAGTGAAAAAAAATCGGGAGGAAAGTACATACGTAAAAAAGAAGAATGAAGTAATGCTTATTTTGTTCTCGAAAAGTGAAAAAGATCGTAGAACATCGATGGGGTTTATTCGAATAGGTATATTGATACGGAGCATCTGGATATTCCGCTTGGACGACGTCACTTTTCGGACCACCGTGTATACATATATATATATATAGGTATGTATGTAATAACGTCAGGGGTGAGGATGAAGGGTGATTTCTCTTGTAATACTCCAATGGCTAGGCTGCCTGGAGTATTATCGATATATAGGCGGCAGAGGTACAGGGGAGAGAAGCGCGCCACATAATGCCGGAATTAATACACCCTTGGTGAAGTAACACAGTACACAGTGGAGCAACCGTGCACGGGGCTCCTTTCCCCTTATTTCCGCTAAGCCTCTCACTCGCCCTAACTCCAACGTGGCCCATGTCGACCTATATATGCAAGAGACTCGATTAAAAGGGAGTACAGATTTTTGGTGGTTCACACACTGGAGTAGAACTGACCGAGAGAGACATAGATAGATAGATAGATAGATAGATAGATAGATAGATAGATAGATAGATAAATAGATAGATATTTATTAGTGCTCTAGGATTGACATCCTCTGGCACGCAATCCACGTACGAATACAACAATAATTTTGTCCAAAAGAAATCTGGATAAGAAATATGCCTTACGAATCTATGGCGCATACATTGCTGATACTTATACTTATACAGTAGATTAAAAATAAAAATAATAGAATGATGAGATAAACTCGGCTCTCTTCCCTCATAATTGAGCAACGATTTTCATTATTTATTGAGTCTACGTCAATTACTATCTGAGCTCATTAATTCAGTTTTATCTTTTTAGTTGCATAATTTTTCTTCGTAGTTTTTTACGACATCGAATTACAATATTAGCGATTTAGGTGCTTCCTTGGCAAAAACTCCGTCCTGCCCAGCATGGCGTGTGTCTTCAGACGCCGACGGTCAGACCTCGTTTTTAGAAAGGTCCTCGAGACGGTTGATTAGAAATGCAGATTGACGTTCAATTTTCTTAGCAACAATTTGCCCATTTTTTGTCCATACATACTTAATGCCAGCACTTGAGGCTTTCTGTTTGACAAATCGAAACAGTTTGTAAGTAGCTGATGGTAGTAATTCATTTAAGTATACTTTGACGTTCTTGTCCGCCACGTTACAGTCTGGATGAATCTCTGACCATTTTAAGTCTCTCTTTATCCTTTCTTTTCCAAGACTACGTTCATTACGGAGTTTGAGATTAGCGTTACGATTTAAGAGGCTCTTAATTGTACCGCGGTTCCAGGTGCACTTGCATTGTTCCCCCGGTTCGCTCGTCTCACGGACATAACATATGCTGATAATTCGTTGATACCGAGTGAGTGAGTGAGTGAGTGAGTGAGTGAGTGTGTGAGTGAGTGAGTGAATGAGTGAGTGAGTGAGTGAGTGAGTGAGTGAGTGAGTGAGTGAGTGAGTGAGTGAGTGAGTGAGTGACTGAGTGACTGAGTGAGTGACTGAGTGAGCGAGTGAGTGAGTGACTACGTGAGTGAGTGACTACGTGAGTGAGTGACTGAGTGAGTGAGTGAGTGAGTGACTGAGTGAGTGAGTAAGTGAGTGACTGAGTGAGTGAGTGAGTGAGTGAGCGAGTGAGTGAGTGAGTGAGTCAGTGAGTGAGTGAGTGAGCGAGCGAGTGAGTGAGTGAGTGAGTGAGTGAGTGAGCGAGTGAGTGAGTGAGTGAGTGAGTGAGTGAGTGAGTGAGTGAGTGAGTGAGCGAGTGAGTGAGTGAGCGAGTGAGTGAGTGGGCGAGTGAGTAAGTGAGTGAGTGAGTCAGTGAGTGAGTGAGTCAGTGAGTCACGGACATAACATATGCTGATAATTCGTTGATACCGAGTGAGTGAGTGAGTGAGTGTGTGAGTGAGTGAGTGAATGAGTGAGTGAGTGAGTGAGTAAGTGAGTGAGTGCGTGAGTGAGTGTGTGAGTGAGTGAGTGAATGAGTGAGTGAGTGAGTGAGTGAGTGAGTGAGTGAGTGAGTGAGTGAGTGAGTGACTGAGTGACTGAGTGACTGAGTGAGTGACTGAGTGAGCGAGTGAGTGAGTGACTACGTGAGTGAGTGAGTGAGTGACTGAGTGAGTGAGTAAGTGAGTGACTGAGTGAGTGAGTGAGTGAGTGAGTGAGTGAGTGAGTGAGTGAGCGAGTGAGTGAGTGAGTGAGTGAGTGAGTGAGTGAGTGAGCGAGCGAGTGAGTGAGTGAGTGAGTGAGTGAGCGAGCGAGTGAGTGAGTGAGTGAGTGAGTGAGTGAGTGAGTGAGTGAGTGAGTGAGTGAGTGAGTGAGTGAGTGAGTGAGTGAGTGAGTGAGCGAGTGAGTAAGTGAGTGAGTCAGTGAGTGAGTGAGTCAGTGAGTCAGTGAGTCAGTGAGTGAGTGAGAGGGAGAGATTTTAGAGAGGGACAGGAAGACGATTGCATTATCCGATTTGTGAAGAATAAACACGTCGCGACAGCGGGATTCCTCTTTTTTATCTTTCGTGGATACAGGCTTTGGGAAGGTTGTGTGTATGAGACATCGATGCTAGTGTGTTGGCTGTGCATCGCATTTTCATCGTGGGACACTTCCACCCTTGATCGAGACGTTTCTTTCGATGTTTTGCTCCCCGTGGGTTTCGTACGTTCGACACTTATTCGATTCACTTCCATTGCCATTTTCTTTACGGAAAAATATAATTATATTCATAGTTGTGCACATTGGCCGTAATTGCGGAAGATTCTTCTGATAAACGAGAACAGGACTGCAAAACACTGTACAATGGACACAAAGAAAATTGTAAACAAATGACAATGTAAAAAGTTAAATTACGTTTTCCTTTATTTAAATGAAATTTAATTCAATTAAATTTATTTCATTCAATTGATATTAAATTATTTTTAGGACATTTAATGCAACTTGATGCAATTTAATTATTTGAATGAAATTTATTGCATTTTCACAGTAACGAAAAATAAAATAAATCGAATAAACAACAGCAATAATTTATTACGAGGCATTGGAAGATTGCAATGATTTTTCTCAAATGTACATGAGCTTACTAAACTTTTCCCTTACGATTTCCTTTATAACCCTGCACAATAAATATTTAAAAAACTGTAAATAAATTTAAAAAGGAAGAAATTCAATAGAATTTAATTTAAATAAATAAGACAAAATAAAATCAAATCAAATAAATGAAAGCAATATATTGTCACTGAAATATTACAATCATTTTTTTTAAACGGTACATGAGCTTACTAAACTTTCTCTTTACAATTACCTTTACAACCCTGTATAATGAATGAAAAAAGCCTCACGATAAATTAAAATATCAGAAATTTAAATACATCAAAATGAAATAAAATAAATCAAATAAATGAAGGCAACTCATTACGAGTCATTGAAATATTGCGATGATTTTTCTTCAATGTACGTGAGCTCGTTAAATTTTTAAATGTTTTTTTTCGCATTTTCTTCCAATATTTTCGAAAATAAGAAGCGGAGACGGGAAAATAAAAAAAAATTACCGTTTTTTTTTCATTTAAATACAGGTGAACAATAAATAAATAAATTCACAATAAATTCAGAATGGAATTCACAATAAACATTTATTTAAATACTGGTGAACAAATATAAATTCACATATAAATATTATACGCAAGCAAAAAATGACAAAACCTCAAAATCGAGGGAAAAAATTTATCTCGGACTGTGCTCAATGCGTTCCATCCAGCATCTCTCGCCTTGAGAAATCGATCGCGCGGTGCGATCCAATTTGGCACTCCCGCGCGGTGGAAACGGATTAGTCCAATTGTTTCCATTGCTACTGTATATGATAAGTATCACGGGAAATCGATCGACGCCATAATCGCACGAGTTCGCTACCACCATTGCAAGCACCTCAGCTCGGCGCCAAGAATTTCAATCTTGCATCCCCGAAGGGCTTGCACCGCCGTTGAACAGCGATGAGATGGGATTAAATATACAGGGTGTCGCAAAAACCAACGATAATATTGCAAGTGCTGACACGACAACTCATAATGTTCCAGAATGCCCAAATATGACTTCAGTGAAAGTGTCATAGTTTTCGAGATTTTCGCACTTTTTTTAAACTCGTGAAAATCTCTAACTTAAGAGTAGAGGAATTTTTTTGGAAGGTAAATAATTATTTCAGATTTTTGCAACTTTAGCATTTATTATGGTGTACTTTGATCTACCAAAGCGTATTTTTTAAGTTAGAAAAAAATAAAAAAATGGCTGAGACATCCCGCTGGATTTGGAGCAGGTCGACTCGGAACTTCGAAAATGGCATACAGTCTGGTGCTCGTTGTTTTCATCTCCAGTCAATAGGGTTGAAGATTTTCATTGAAAACATTCATAGTTCGTCTGTAAGCCTAAAAAACAAGTAAAATAATAAAAAATTGAAAGAGTTATACTATTTTTAAATAGACATTGCGATTTTTGATGAAATTTTTCTTCTATTTTGACATGGAAAAGTACTTTTCTTGGCCGATTTTTTTAAACATTTAGGCTTACAGACTAAGTAATGATGTTGTTCAGTCATGTATAAAATTTGGTTAATATTGTTTGAATAGTCAGACTCAAAATTGTTCAGTACTTATGATGAAAAAAAGTATAGAGGCTCGATAAGTACTAGATTATTGTGTGAAGCATAACTGTGCAAAACTTGATCCCGATCGGTCCAGTAGTTGCGGAGATATTTCTAGTACCGATTTTGAAAACACTGTTTCGAGTAAAACGCGTTTAAAGTTTTGAGTACACTTTACACCGAAATAACTGGTTTATTTTAAACTTACATGAAATCGTCGATTCCTGGGCCATATGACGGATCCTCCTTAGATGTTGACGCTTCCATTAGATCTTTTGTTTTTTTTTTGCTGTGTCAACCTCATTCATAGTCAAACTCATAGTCAAACAGATGACAAAGCCCGCGTCTACCTGCGCCCCAACCGTTAGTCGTTACTCACCCGGTCAGTTACAAAACGCTATAACTTCGTCATTACTGCGAATTTCTTTATGAAATTTTCAGGGTAGACACTCAAAGGATAGTACTTTCGAATGAGCACCTTTTTGAAAAATCGATCTTTTTTACCTACCCAGGTGTATGTAAGCCCTTAATATCTCGATGAAAACGGACCTGTTTTTTGGGCCCGGTAAATGGGGCCTCCTGAATATAGTGAGTCTTGGGACCTATCGAAGAGTTTGTGAGGGGGTGGAATAAAAGGAGAAAATCAGAGAGAGAGAGAGAGAGAGAGAGAGAGAGAGAGAGAAAGAGAAGAAAGGAGGCTGGAGATAGCCTGCGCCAGTCAAAGGTTCATACCGCTCACGGTATGCGGCATCTGCTCGTGGTAGTAACGTCAGGTAATACTTGATTTTCGGCATGACTGCGTCACGCTTGTACGTCCCGCGGCCACGCAGGAGATGCAGGGACGTTTCCTCGTTATGTGATCTTAGGACGCGTGCGTGCGTGATTGTTGCTCACTATGGTGAAGGGTTGCTAGGGGAGGACGGATCGTGACCCGTTCGTGTTGGCCACCCCCGTGCAAGGAGCAAGAAAGAGAGAGAGGGAGAGAGGGAGAGAGAGAGAGAGAAAGAGAGAGAGAGAGAGAGAGAGAGAGAGTGAGAGGGGGCGGGAGAGAAAGAGAGAGAGAGAAACTCACTGACGAGAACGAAATGAAGCAATAGGGTGACCCGGGGTACTTCAAGGTGAGGTTAGGCCAAGATTGGGAGTACATAGGAGGAAAAGGCTGACGAGGAGTAGATGGAGTACATCGCTGGCGCAGTGTGTGCGTTGTAAGCTCTGTGTTCCAATACCGTGTAAACCAGTCAATAAGGACGAACGTAAGAACTATAAGGTGCAAATACGCAAAATTGATATAAGGGCAATTGAATAACGCTGAATCGAATGGCGATAATAATTTTCAGACCCATCGATCACATTATTCAAATCAGACATCACAACCCTTGAGAAATTGTTTAAAAATGTTAAGAAATATTTAAAACCCGTTTCATTCGGAACCTAATAATTTTATCGTAAAATATGTCAAACAAAAGTTATACGGAATCTAAAAATACGCAAAAAAGTATTGAACGTACATCTTTGTATCTTCAAAAATAAGGGAGATAAAAACGAAAAACTATTTGATTTGGAGGCGAAAACCTCGAAGTTTCAAAAAAAATCAAAAAAATATCAAATTCTTATATATCTCGGGTTTGTTTTTTGTTACACATTGCTTTAGTAAGAGTTAATCTAACTTTCTCGTGATTTTTTATATTTTTATTTATTGCATAAGTATTGAAAAATGACGACTGAACATTGACAAATTACTGGTTGAGGATCACTGTCAAAAAGAGACGCAGTACATGGCTATGCTTTTCGCACTCTTAGACGAGGTTCATTCTATCGTTCCGTGCATGCGTCGTAATAGCCATATCTTACGTCCCTTACATTCCTAATGGTGCTTCGGCAGCAAAGCGATTTTGTCTTACAAATGAATTTTCATTCGTCTTTGTCTCCCTTATTTTTGAAGATACGAAGATGAACGTTCAATACTTTTTTACGTACTTTTATGCCCCAATCAACTTTTGTTTGATATATTTCACGATAATACGGTTAGGTTCCGAATTAAACGGGTTTCAAACATTTTTTTTAACGCTTTTAAAGAATTTCTCGGGGGTTGATTGCAGAATTTTTATCGCCATTCGATTCAGCGTTATCCAATTACCCTGATATCAATTTTGCGTATTTGCACCTAAAAAGTTCTTACTTTCGAAATTTTTTCTGGCCTGATGGCCAAGAAAGAGGAAGGTAGAGCGAGAGAGAGAGAGAGAGAGAGAGGAGGGTGTTTCACGCTTGAACGCCATGGAGATAGACGCCGGGTATGCCGGTTTCGGGTGAAGGAAGATATATAGGCCCTCGTCCTACCTCGCTTCTGACAGGTATACGTGTGCACGAAGGGAATTTGTACCATTTACCGCAGTTCACACACATACACCGACATATATATAATATTATATGTATATATGTATATATATATATGTAGATAGATAGATAGGTTTATTCCACATGGCTTGCAATTGCTATGACATTTTGCAGCTTACAGTATTCGTTTTACATTTTTTGTACATTATGTTCCTGAATTACACATGTCGCTTAAGAAAGTTGAACTCGTTTTAAGCTCCTCTTTCATGATACAGAAAGAAAAAACATACCGATCCATTAAAAAAAATGGAGTTGACCTTCAAATGTCCGAAGTACCTCCACCTGCAAAAAAAACTATTATCGCTATCGGATGGCCCCTTTCGTACTGTGCAATTTCATTTCAGCAAATATTTCTGTGAACCTTATATTTTCGAAGATATCCAAGGTGCTAATAGTTATTGGACCACCCTGTATAAATATATATATATATATATATATATATATATATATATATATGTTTATATGTATATGTATATTTACATTGTGTTTCTTCAGAATATCAATCAACACCGTTCCGGATACCCCGCACAGAGGTACAAACAGCTGGGATCTTTTCTAGCCGAGAGTGCCATGAAAAGCGCAGCGCGTGAGGATCAGCTTTGAAACGCCGAGAAATTGGGTCTTTCTTCTCCCGTTACTCTCCACCTTCCTTTTACCAACCTTTCTCCCGTATCCATCGCTTTTCAACTTAACCTGCGGGTCGAGGGGGGCGGGGGAGGGGGCTTAAAATGTACAATGACGAGACTTGCTTGGGGACGAGCAGGAGCTCCATTGCCCTGAGGGATATATGCAAGGATCCCATTCACTCACGGACAAACTCTTCTTTTCCAAAGAGATCTTTTTTGGGCTTGGAAGCAAAAAATCTGCAAATTTTGTTTATGCGTATAGCAATTTTTTTTCCGGAATATGAATATACGTAAAAAGGTAGCTATGTATTAGGGCATCAGGAGGGTAGAAAGCTGGACTGCCAAAAAATCTTTTATTCCACTCGGTACGATAATGGACTTTTTACGCACGCTCCGCGTACGTAAAAACCTCATTTTGACACCACGTACAATAAAATTTCGTATAACAGTCGACGAAAAAACTTTTTCGTCCTCGTGTCATAATGTACTATTAAAACTTCAATTAAATCATTCTGTGTGCGATTCTAAAAGCTTTCAAGTTAAATTTAAACCGAGCTAAAGTTGAAAAAAATCAAAGTTCGGAAAAAATAATCGACTTGCAAGAAGATGTTTCCTTGCAAATGTAAATCTGCACCAACTGAAGAATTTTGGTTCCAAAAAAGTATGCAAATTGCAAGAAAAAAACGGGCGGTAATTGTGCATAAGTAGGGCATCACCCCAATTTCGATGGGAATTTTCCTTCTTCGCCATGAAGTTGTTGATTCCATTATAGTAAGTGATATTACGTCGGGGAAGGCTGACATTTTCTATTAATTCCATAAGTTATGGGGTTTTGAAGTTCCCGGAAATACGTGATAAGATAAGGCATTTTTCAACATTTCAACCCCTACTTTGCCATGTTATTACTTAATTATTTCTCATGCTTAGGATATTGGTGGGAAAAGTCTGAAACTTGGCACACATATTACGCACATTACGAGGTATATGACCAATATTTTTACAGATTTTTCCAGCAATAGTCTTTGATGAATGAAACTCAAAAAAAAAAAATGAAAACGAGGTTGTCATTGCAAAGCTAGTAATAATGACAATTGTTAGTGGAAAAATTTGTAAAAATTTGGTCATATACCTCATAATGTGCACAATGTATGGGCCAAGTTTCAGATTTTGTCTCACCAATATTATAAGCATGAGAAATAATCAAGTAATAACTTGGAAAAACACATGTATTTTCGTATTGAATGGGAAATATTCCCCAGCTCTTTAAAACTTTGCAAATAATTTTTTTTTATATATCTTGATTATGTTTTTACAAGGGTACTTTAAAAATTCAAATTTCACCCAAATTGCAGCCATCCTAATATATATAAGGCATATATACGTCGGCTCGAATTCTCGATCGCAGATGTAATGATGAGCACACGCGGGTTCTCGTTATTCGAGCAGATCTCTCTAGTTACGCAAGATGGGTTCATGGCTAAGTAGCTCGCCGGCAGTCGCACCACCGGGGTTAAGGGAAGCACTCTCTCTCTCTCTCTCTCTCTCTCTCTCTCTCTCTCATTCTCTCTCTCACTCTCTTTCTCTCTCTGCCTTCACGGTACGTTTTGCTCTGTCGGTGTGTCAGGGTCTGATGTGCGAGACAGATGAGAGCTACAATGAGAGGGAAATGGAAGCAGCGCTTCAGCAACAGCAGCAGCGACAGCAGCAACAACGCGGGTCTCCAGTCCCGTTTCACGAATTAGAACCGCCTGGCTAGACTTTACCAGTTGCCGCATCTCTCTCTCTCTCTCTCTCTCTCTCTCTCTCTCTCTCTCTCTCTCTCGTTCTGCCTATCTATCTAAGCATCCCTCTCTTTCTCTCTCTCTCTCTCTCTCTCTCTCTCTCTCTTTCTAACTTTCCATCCCTCTGCGTTGTGTCTCGACGGCCCGCCGCCTACACCCCGACGTCGGTCGGTCCGTTTCACGTCCACGCCAAAGTAGTATGCACGAACGATTAGGATCATCGATGCGAGATCCGCCTCGATTCCATCAGCAAGATTATGGTTTCGACGTATAGCTATATATCCCCCCCCCCCTCTCTCTCTCTCTCTCTCTCTCTCTCCCTCCCTCTCTCTCTCTCTCTCTTTCTCGCTCTCTCTCTCTCGCGCGAGATTTTTACCTGAATTGTATCGACTCTTGTAGCCCGCTTTATTTCTCGGACTTTGTATTTGATTTTATATTACTTTGTATTTATATTATTTTGTTTGTGTTTTTATATTTTTTAAAAATTTTGTATTGCATGCCAGAGGGCAATTAGTCCTAGAGCATTAATAAATCATCATCATCATCATCATCTCTCTCTCTCTCTCTCTCTCTCTCTCTCTCTCTCTCCCGCTCTCCCGCTCTCCCTCTCCCCTCTCTCTCTCTCTCTTGCCCTGGCGAAGGAAATTCTTTGCCTGGCTCTTCTCCTTTCCCGCCCTTCCGCGTCCCGACACATTTACACAAGGAGTACGCACGCGTACTCTTATACGACTGTTTTTATTCCGAGCCACCCGGTTCCCTCCCAATCCTTGGTATTATCAATTACTTTTCTCGCGGATTGCTCAAAATCTTTTGACGGAAAATAGAGGAAAATATACGCTCGTTCATTTGAAACGTCTCGTAAATTATTAGTTCGTATTCGGACACGAACTTGGTGAAAAACAATTTTGTAAAAGAATTTAAGCATTAATAACGCATTAAACGTCTATATATATTTTTATTTTATACATATATTGTTCACACGACGATGACAGTTTTAGTACTCTGTTTTGAGATTTCGAAATAAAGCAGAATCTTCTAACACGCATCCCAGTTGCATAACGATTTTTTGTTTCGTCACAACACCTTTCAAAAACGTAAAAACTTTGAAGATGATATGCTGGTGAATAAAAATTTTGACGTAGGCTAGAGGAGGTTATGTACGTTGATGGAATGCTGAGGCAGTTGTAAGGCAGGCCCCAACAGGGCCTTGTTAGGTCAAGCCCTAGTAGGGCCATATCCGTATTGCCTGATTTACAGGAGTAAAAAGGAACCCTGATTAGGACGCAGTAAAGTAGCCTTCTTACTCCCGTACTACGGTTTCACCGATCCGGCCGGCATCCGGCACCGTTCAGACGTGCCTCAGTACGGCATTCCAGAACGCAGCATGATAGCGGCCTGATCAGTGTTCATGCTGCCTGATGAAAATTTCTAGTCGGATTATTATGAAATATTGTCTTCTGTACATTATGACGGATATATCTATAGACATAAACACACGCATATCTATATAGCTGAGGAAAAAAACGTTGCAAACAGATTTACATCGAGGCTGTGCACACGAATACTCCGGGCCCATGCCGAGCAGGTATCGTTGATACGGTCGGGTACCTATATGGGCAGTGATACCGGAAGCTTGAGTAAACCATACAGGCGGAGCGGCTAATAGGAGCGAGATTAGCTCTATACGTATAACACACTGGAGCTATATATATAAATATATATACAGGGTGTCCCTCTTATCTCTGCCACCCGAAATAACTCGGTAATTATCGACGTCACAAAAAAATGTTCCAGACAAAAGTTGTACGGTGCGAAGGGTGCCATAAAATGCGACACCCAATGAAAAATAATTTAATTGAATTCCTAATTCAATATTTGGTTTTCGTTCAACATTCTACACACAATAATGACATTTCAGGTTTGCAACTCTTTCCGTTTACGAGCTGGAGACCCGTGACCTACGGACGGGTAGACGGACAGACAGCAGAGTGACAGCAATAGGGCTCCGTTTTGCCCTTTGGGCATAGAATCCTAAAAAGAAAGTGCGTTATAGATCCACGAAAATTGTAGCAGGCAATTAGAGTGAATTACGTAGTGAAAATCGTGCCGACATTAATCGGAGTACAGTATCCCGACGTCTGAAGGCTGTGGGACCGATTGGACGCATTGGTTTAAAAAACCGACTCATCAGTAAAAAGAATCAAAAGGCCAGATCGAATTTGGCTAAAAAAATATCAGCATTGGACGGCAACAGATTGACGGAAAGTACTTTTTTTCCGATGAATCCAAACTTCAATTATTCGGAAGTGATGGCCGGAAGTACGTGAGACGTCCAACAGTTACCAGATTCGACGTAAGGTTTGGGGTGCATTTTCTGACGGGGGCGTTGGGCCTCTGGTAGAAATTCAAGGCAATATGGACGCTGCAATGTACAGAAGTATATTGCAAAACCATGTGCTTCAATTCGCAATGAAAAAAATGCCGCATGGTTGGGTTGTTTCAGCACGATAACGACCCCAAACATCCTTCGGGTCTTGTAAAAGGTTTCCTCAAAGACGAAGAGTACGCCTTCTCGACTGGACATTGCAATCACCGGACTTAAATCCGTTTGAGCATTTGTGGCGTGACCTAAAAGATTGTGTTGGAAGAAAAAATCACTCTGACAAGACTGAATGGTGCATCCATTTGGGAAATGAGTGGGAAAACTTGTCACAAGAACGGATATCACAATCAACCCTTCGTGGTCACACTTCCAAATTCAATCGCGGTGGTCACACTTGGGTCGATTCTACCCAGTCAGTTTTCAAAAAAGCACTGTGACCAAACTATCCGTCCGAAGTGGTTAAAAAAATTACGGAACATGCTTTGAACTTTCTCGATGATGTACGAAAAATTTATTTATACGAAATAAAATGGCGACATGTTGAAAAAAATGCATAAACTGGTGAAAACGCAAAAAATACACTTTTTCGCACAAAAAATCATAGTTCCGTGAGTTTTTACCATTTTTACCTGAAATTTGGACGTAATACTCCTTAGATATGCTACTTTTGGGAAAAAATATTAACATAGTAGGCGTTCCAAAAAAGGTATTTATTCCGACATGTGAAGAGGGTAAATTTTATGGTATGAGGATACTTCAAACTCCAGATAAGATGGTGAAATCCCATTCAAAGCCGAGAACTATTATATATTGAGGCCAAAAATTAATCGACGGGTCGATTCTATCCAGGATGATCACGAAGGGTTACTAATGTCCATGCCTCGTCGATGTGCCGCAATTATCGCTGCTAAGGTCATGTCAACAAAGTACTGAGTCAGGTGAAGAAGGTCGAAACTTTTTTTGTTATTTTCAAATGTTTTTTTCTATGTTTTTCACACGCAATCGTATGTAGCCCAATACTTTGGCACATTCGTTAAACAAAAAGTGATAGACAAATATTCAAGGCCTTGAGCCACTATAGGATTTTCCAAAAATCGATTTTTTTTTGTTAAAAATATGCCTATGAAATTATATTCCAAAATATCATGAGTGTGAAAAATCTCTAAGTACTCGATTTTCGAATTCTAGCGCAACCCCTCTTGATTCATGTCGTGACTTGCTACTAACTTTAAACGCGTTTATCTCAAAAATACATTTTTCAAGTCGGCCGGACTCATAACTCAAACAAATTTCAAGCGATTCACTCGAAATTTGAACTGTATATTTACAATTACATTTTTTGAGGCATTACGTAGGATTTTTTTTTCATTATATTGCATAGTTCCTATTTTATAAACAATTTTCTGACAATTTTCTCATGGTATTTTATACTTCTTGTTTTACAAATGCGCCATTTTGACAAAAACAATATATCAAAAAAATCCTACGTATAGCTATTCTTATATATAATCGAAAAAACTTTAGTGTCTCATCATAACTCAAAAATTATAGAAGTTGGTCCGGCCCTTGACCTCCCAGAAATAAAGGCGTCAGCGGAAAAATGCTGCACAGTCGCCATTTTGACATGTATCGCTGTGAAAAAAATAATTTTGTACAGTCAATTACGTGTATAATAAAACTCCTATTTTTTAATTCCGATTTATTTGATGGTTACGCTGAAAAAAAAAATACAAAATATGCCCTTTTTTGTCTCCAGAGTGACCTAAGGTCTTAAGAAAAATATGTATATAATTAATTGTTTTTTTAAATACAAGTGAATACATCTTGTCATAGCACGTTTTTATTGTTTTTCCCCATCGTCGTATATCAATGCAATATGCCTGAAAAATTGGATAGCCCGAAACTTTTGCACGCAACTGTATATATATATATACGAACCGCGCTTACCGATTCAGGAGCAAGTTGCATGCACACCGAGATTGCATAATGACATAATATTCATGGCGAGGGTGCGGCGACGAGGTGGTTTAAGGCCTGCAGGCCGATAGGCACCGGGCATCTCACCTACAACCGCCCCCGCTCTCTCGCGTCGCGGATGGCACTGTGCGCTGCCTGCTTACGGTCCTGGCTGAACGACGGGTAATAAGGGTGTCGAGACCTTGTATACACCATCAGCCCCCATCACCGGTTCTCTCTCTCTCTCTCTCTCTCTCTCTCTCTCTCTCTCTCTCTCTCCCCCCCCCCCCCTCTCTCTCTCTCTCTCTCTCTAGCTCTAGATCTCTCCTCATTTACCGTGCGACGAACAGGGTGGCCCGCCGTTAAGATATATAGCCCTGTTATAAGGGTGGCTGCTGTTGCTGCTGTCGCCGCGCGTCGCTCGTCATCGGGGAAACAAGCTGCAGCAGGTAATCGCCTGGTCGGCTATACGTAGACGTATAGACGTCGACGTCGTCTGCGCGTCGACGTTGACGTTCTTCAGTTATATACAGGGTGGGTCATATCAAGTGTTACGAAGCAATAATTATGCAGAAATTTCTTAGACACACCGATGTTCCGATCAGATCCCGATCGGGATATGATAAGGATTCCCTAGACGGGGTAATTCTCATCGGAAACCAGATGGCGCCATCCAGATGGCATTTCAAGTGTTACGAAGCAATAATTATGCAGAAATTTCTTAGACACACCGATGTTTCGATCAGATCCCGATCGGGATATGATACGGATTCCCTAGACGGGGTAATTCTCATCGGAAACCAGATGGCGCCATCCAGATGGCATTTCAAGTTTTACGAAGCAATAATTATGCAGAAATTTCTTAGACACACCGATGTTTCGATCAGATCCCGATCGGGATATGATACGGATTCCCTAGACGGGGTAATTCTCATCGGAATCCAGATGGCGCCCACTACGTAGCACACGGCGGAGACTTGGTGGCAAAAATTTGAAATACGTATTTCAAATACGTATTAAATACATTTTTATTCATTTAAATATAATTACTTCGAATAAATAACCTATATGACTCTTCTCCAGGAAATATAAGTCTTTTAAGGGCATCAGTATCAGCCTATCTTCGGAAATTTTCGGAACTTTTCCGAAAAGAACGTTATACGAGACGATCGTAAACGTTTTTTTTTCGGTGGAGGCACCAAAGCCAAGCTCCAACGTCAAAGTCAAGTCCACTTTTTTTTAATCGAACCATGTATTTTTATTTTTTTTCACGATTTTAGAATATGCCGAGCATGTGTCCAAATTAGGCCGGGGTCACACTATACGTTTTCGCCGCTGCGGTGATGATGGACGCGATTTAACCGGAGGGCTACTACCCAACATATTGCCGCGGTTTCAACGCAGTCTGTATTGAGCTGGCTTAAACAGCCAATGCGTTAACACGAGTATGATGAAACTTTTGAAAATCATTTGTGCAATGTAAGTAGAAGGGTTGTTGTTCTGGCATTCATTAGAAAATCTTACATTTTTATCTGTCATTGCTGAAATTTCAATAAAAATAATTTTTTAATCTGCAAAAAATACTATTTATGTTTTTCATCCTTTTTGGTTACATCCAACTCCAACCAATTATCGTAGAACATCTCGCCAATTTCAATTTCGCCTGACTTGAGTCCATGTGACTTTTTTCTCTTCCCGAGATTGAAGAATCACCTCAAGGGACGTCATTTTGGGACACTCGAAAACATTCGAACGGCTGTAACCGACCAGATTAAGGCTATTCCAATATCCGAGTTCCAGCCACTGCTATGAGGATTGGAAGAACCGTCTTCAGCTCTGTGTGGCTTCCCAAGGAAGTTATTTTGAAGGAGACAATATTGGATTGTAATTCTATTCGAAGAAAAAAGTTGAAAAAATCAGTCTCATTACTTAAGGCGGGCAACCACTTTAGATGCTTCAAAAAATCATTTTTTTTTATTTCATAAATCGTTGGCAAAATATCTTAAGAATACACCCTGAAAATTTCAAAACGATATTCAGATTCCTTCTAACGGTATGTATATAAATGATAAAGACTCTCCGATCGACTACCAAGCGCGCTCAGGTGTCCACGAGCGTTCAGTTAGGTAGTTTGTTTGGATTTGTTTGGGTTTACATAACCCAAACAAACCCAAACTCGACCGTTTGGCGATTAGCTCCAAAACATCTCCATTCTGGGTACAAAATAATCGAGGTAGCGGCATTTCTTCCTGCTATTTTATTCAATGAAGGAAATTCAGCCTTACTCATGGTTATGAATGAACTACAAATCGTAGTTGGCAGGCAGAGCTACGGATATGCCGAGCAAATGGATCGGATGCGCGTGGCTCGGCAAAACAGAAAAAGTTTATTAGAGACAAAAGAATCTCGAAAAGCTCGTAAAGAGGAAATGCAAGTTTCAAATGAGCTGCATGAGGAAGAGGAAGGACTGCTGAATGGTGCTGGAATCACTGATTAATCGGTGAGACACTGTATCATTTGATTAAACACATTTGACTTTGGGTTTTTCGTTTGTGAAACTTTAAACGTGTTTTTCTCGAAACGAATTTTCTTCAATTTGCGGCACTAATAAATAAAAAACCAATTGACGGATCATCTTCAAATTTGGAACACGTTTACATAATATAATTTATTAAAATATGAACCTAAAGTTGGAAAGATTAGATTGTTTAAAACATATTTATTATTGCAAAATGCCGGGGAACAAAGCTAAAAATCGATCGATTTTTTTTCACACACGTTCCAACATTCAATTCTCGATTTTTTTATTTATATTTAGGTTCATGTTCTTAAAAAACATCTCAAGAATGTACAAAAATTTGTTGGACTATTTCAGATGCGAATTGCGAGCTGCACAATTCCCGCAAATCGACAACGACGATGAAGACACGCCAACAGTCACAGCGGATTACACCTTAATTTATACATGAAATAACTTGATAAAATTACCAGAGATGTATGAAAATATGAATAAATTATTGTCAGAGTTGCGGAAATTTCCGTTATTTTTTTCCCAATAAAAAAAAATCCAAAAAATCATCTAATTTTCGTTCTCCTAAAGTGGTTGCCCGCCTTAATTTACACACCTCGTATTTTTCAGATTTCCCACAGATGGACAACTGCCGTCAAAATCATCCAGGACCACCATGCCATAATGTTGCCATTTTGCAAGATTTTTTTTAATGAAAAAATTAATTTAAACATTTCAATTGTGTAATAAAGTATACCTAAAGTTTCATAAATGTGAAACGTTTTGTTGCTTTTCAAGAAAATATAATAATTTGTTATTTTTTTCCTCGTCTACATTTTCCCCCCCTAAGTATGACGTGGAATTTACGGGACACCCTGTATGTTATTGCCACTATCGCATGGCCAGCCAACACGGGGAAGCGCGCAAGGGCCAAAAGTTACGGCTGACGGCCGCTCGACACATTTTTAATTAAGACAGTTCCAAGGCGTAATTAATTTTATGATGGCACGAGCGTAGCCCCGCTATACGTATACGGGAAAACTTCACCGACGTATACGAATACTTTTAATAAATTTATGCACAGGATCTCAAATATTCCAATTATATATGTGTGTGTGTACCTCGGTGAAGGTATGATTTTGAGGACCGGCCCGTTTTCAGGACCGTTCTCAAAACAGCCGGATGCGGGAATGAGCGACGTTACGTAGATATAGAGTAAGATGTCCATGTATATATGTATTTAATTTCACCTGGAAATTCCATGAACTCGGAACAATGGTACAAACAGAATGTCAAAAGTCTTGCATGGCATTCGTCTTAGGCGCACGCAAATTACAAACTTTTTATACTGTTTTCACTTGCTTATGGATAGTTGAAAAGAGATCATATGCCTGTGTAGAGACGCGTCCGCGTAGAGACAAGTCTGCGTTTATATTGGCTGCATAGAGCACTCGAGGTGAAGGATTCCTATAATGAAGAGCCTGAAGTTCAAGCTTGTGCAATATATCATCGCCGGTCAGCGTACGTGTATTCCTTATCATATCATTTCGTAAATGATTTTTACTAATGGCCCACTCAATTATTATTATTATTAATAATAATATCATCGTCATCATCACCATCGTCGTTATCATCATCATCCTCATAATCGTTATCATCATCATCTTCATGGTCACCGTCGTCATCGTCATCATCAATATCATTACCATCATCAACATCATCTCCATCATCTTTGTCTCCACCGTCATCATGGTCATCATCGCCATCATTATCATCCCCACCATCATCATAATCATCGTCATCGTCATCATTATCATCATCGACATCATCATCGTCCTTATCATCATCGCCATTATCATCATCGCCTTCATCGTTATCGCCATAATAATAATCTTCATCATTATCATCGCCATGATCATCATTGCTACCATCACCATGGTCATCATCATCATCGCCATCATCACCATCTCCATCATTACTATTATCATCAACACGGTCATCACCATCATCATTATTATCATCGTCATCATCATCATCATTATCGTTATCATCTTCATCATTATCATCATCATTGTTATCATCATCATTGTTATCATCATCATTGTTATCATCATCATTGTTATCATCATCATTGTTATCATCATCATTGTTATCATCATCATTGTTATCATCATCATTGTTATCATCATCATTGTTATCATCATCATTGTTATCATCATTGTTATCATCATCATTGTTATCATCATCATTGTTATCATCATCATCATCATCTTCACGGACACCATCGTCATCGTCATTATCAACATCATCATCATCATCGTCCCCACCATCGTCATGGTGATCATTGCCATCATTATCATCTTCATCGTCATCTTCACCATTATCGTCATCATCTTCGTCATCATCATCATCATCATTATCATCATCGCCATCATCATCATCATCATCGGCATCATCATCATCATCATCGGCATCATCATCGTTATCATCACCATCTCCATCATTATTATTATAATCATGGTCATCAGCATCATCGTCATTATAATCATCACTATCCTCATTATCCCTACCATAATAATGGCCAACACTATTATCGTCATCATCATCGTCATCATCATCGTCATCATCATCGTCATCATCGCCATCATAATCACCATCATCATCATCATCGTGGTCATCCTCACCATCATTATCATCACCATCATCGTCATCATAGCCATCATCGCCATCATCCTCATCATCATCGTCGTCATCGTCATCAATTTTTATCGGTATTATTATTTTTAATATTGTCATTGCCGTCACTACAACTACTGTTATTATTTCCTCCAATTACTTTCATTCTTATAGCATTATTATTCCTTTCATAAAATATACAATATTGATAGGATTGATACTTTGATATTTTTTATCAAGCTTGTTTGGGTTTGTCCCAACACATTCAAATTTTTTTTTTTCTCGTGTTTGTTCCTTCATTGGCTCAGAATACACCGCAGCTGTGTCTTCTGCCCATCTGCATCTTTCTCGCGTGTGCGCCGGCTTTCGATCGCGACTCGATGTTGCACTATCTCGGGAATGAATGGGCAACAACGAGAGCAAAGACGTTTTTTTTTTTTCGTCGCACGCCACGATCGCGGCTCTCGCGAGAAGAAAATGCGTCGGGTACAGTAATAGAGGACGGTGAGGGAGGGGGGAGGGAAGTAAACAGTCATGCGCGCGCGGGGTAACCGAAGTTTATTCGCCATTAAATAAAACGGCATCCGTTAAGCGACGGACGTCGCTATACCACGCTATGCCTTGGCCGCGCTTTTCCGCGTTATCCAATAAACGACGATAAGCGGTGCGTATTTATATATATATATATATGTGTGTGTGTGTGTGTGTGTGTATAAATCTCTTCGTATATGTTAGTTGTTTCACGTTTCCGGTAAGTGGTAGTGACACATATCTTCCGAAGCTTTTGCGGATAAGCTGACGATAAATGTCTATATATGTATAGATTGGTTGTCGTGGAGATAAAATGAAAACGCTAAGAAATAAAATCGGAAGAATAATATTTTGTGAGCTTACATCAATTTCCGATTTAGCAAGAATATATAAATATATATATACAGGGTGTCCTGTTAAAAAAACAAGCGTTAAAATAAATCGGAAAGATGAGGTCATACGAAAAAGTGTTTACTCGTAAAAGTTTTATGGTTTTGAGGGTGACGTCCGCTGATGAAACAAAAGAAAAGTTTTGTCAACTGATCGACGGGATAGCGCGGGAAATTTGAATTTTTCAAAGGCAAGCAAGGAATGGTTTTAATTTTTTTTTTTTTTTGATAAATAGCTGATTTTGAGACTAATCCAACGGGGAAAAAGAAAATAAAATGCTCTAGCTCCAAAAATCAAGTAAGTTATGGCGGTTTATAGTTTTTGAAAGTATGAACTTTTGAAAGGGTGCCCGATTTTTGAAGTAGCATCACGAGCATGCGAAAAGTTGAGGGAGTACAAAATAGTAAATTATGACACGTGGACGAAAAAAACTTTTTTTAACGAGTGTTATACGAAATTTTATTGTACGCGGTGTGAAATGGACGTTTTACGCACGCGAAGCGTGCGTAAAACGTACATTATCGTACCGAGTGGAATAAAGAATGTTTCTTACGAGAATTTTACGTTTTGAGGGCGACTTCTGCTTAAGATCACGATCATTCACGTATTCTTCTTACTTAAGGGCATAAGCTTGAAATTTATTCCATTCGAGGTTTTTTTTTTATTGGTTGATTTTAGGATCTTAAGGTTTTACTAGATGGATATTAAAAGATCGCAAAAATTCTTGAAAATTGCAGGACTGATAGTTCTTGATAGAATAATAATACATGGATTATTTTAGAAATTTTCACCAAATAATTTACTAGTTATAAACATATGAACTTAACACGGTCGCTTATGGGAAAACAGCTTCTGCAGACGTTAATGGTTGCAAAACGAATGGAATTAAATCCCTGTAAATTCTGAAAATATTATATCATCAAGATTTAGGATCAAGCGATTGATTATGCTAAGTTTCAAATAAATCGACTGAGTAATTTTCGAGAAATTAATTATAGTGATGAGGAGTATTGCCTTTTTTAACGATGAATTAATAGCAATTATTTTAAAACTCAATATATATTGAGTTTTTGGGTAATTATTGATAACAATAAGATCATCATTGATTAAATTGAAAAATGGCGAAATTTTTGTTGTTGTACAGTTGAAACAGATGTACAGTCACTGACAAAATCGCAATCAAGCACACGCCATTATCGTCGAATTTGCCTTCAATGATTATTAAAAGTAGAAAATTAATATTTCTAAATGTAAATTTTTTATTAAATTCGCTATTTGTAAAGCTGAACATGTACGACATGATCCAGACTTGTAAATCCACGATCCGCCCATTTTGGACTAACTTTTTGCCCGACGGCCCATCCAGTAATCCCTTAAGGCCTTAGGCCACTCTAGAGGCAAAAAAGGGCAGATTTTGTGATTTTTTTTCGGCGAAACCATAAAATAAATCAGAATTACAAAATAGGAGTTTTATTATGCACGTAATTGACTATAGAAATTTATTTTTTCACAGCGATACATGTCAAAATGGCGACGGTGCAGCATTTTTCCGATGACGCCTTTATTTTTTGAAGGTCAACGGCCTGACCAACAGCTCCTATAATTTTTGAATTATAATGAGACACTAAATTTTTTTCGATTATATATAAGAATAGCTATAGAAGTACGTAGGATTTTTTTTGATATATTGTTTTTTTGTCAAAATGGCGCATTTCTAAAACAAAAAGTACAAAATGCCATGAGAAAATCGTCAGAAAATTGTTTATAAAAAAGGAACTATGCAATATAATTTTAAAAAAATCCTACGTAGTGCCTCAGAAAATGTAATTCTAAATATACAGTTAAAATTTCGAGTGAATCGGTTGAAATTTGTTTGAGCTATGAGTCCGGTCGACTTGAAAAATATAGTTTTGAGATAAACGCGTTTAAAGTTAGTAGAAAGTCACGACATGAATCAAGAAGAGTTGCGCTAGAATTCGAAAATCGAGTACTTAGACATTTTTCACACCCATAATCTTTTGGAATATAATTTTATAGGTACTGAGGTAGATGTTTAATCAAAAAAAAAAATCGATTTTTGGAAAATCCTAGAGTGGCCTAAGGCCTTAATAAAGTTAGGGAAAATTAAGATGGGCCCGATCAAAGCCCGAAGTCAATTTCGGCACGGGTAGCATCTACATATTTATAGGGATTTGTTAGGGACTACAGCACATAGGGAATCCTGATTGAATTGGAACCACAAACTTTATTGCAATAACAAACAAAAAAGCTATGACGATTTAAAGGCAACATTTCGGGCAATTGAAAAAAAACGAAAAAAAAAATCATATCTCAATTACCGTGACACTTAGGGCATAGGGTCTAAGGGTGAAAAAATTAACA
Organism: Ophion ventricosus; assembly: GCA_963932345.1. Taxonomy (NCBI): domain Eukaryota; kingdom Metazoa; phylum Arthropoda; class Insecta; order Hymenoptera; family Ichneumonidae; genus Ophion; species Ophion ventricosus. Next base: position 26,908,736 of record OZ010718.1, on the reverse strand, counting down.
AATGATCCTTTCAATCCCCAAAAAAAAAAAAATTTGTCGTTCCATGAGCCAAACACCCTGTATAGTGACAAAATACATCGGTACCGAACGAAAGATAAAGCGGAACAGAAAGTGGATAGAACTGGAGTTGGAGAACAAGCACGAGCGGTTATATCTATCCATATTATATTGTAGCCAGTCTATATATATATATATATATATATATATATATATATATATATATATATATATATATATATATACCATCTCGTGGGTCCTGCAGCATAATATTTAGTATTCCCGTGGCGGTCGCTGTCGCGGCTTATAATATTTCGCGTCATATTAATATTCCATGGGGATATTCGTGAAGGGAAAGAGGAGACGGGCAGGGGGGGGGGAGGGAAGGAGAAAGAGGAGGGGCAAAAGTGGGAACGGGGAAAATGCGCTTCATCGAGAGAACTGCACTCCCATCGTTGTCCTGTTCTACAATTTTCTCTCTCCTGGCAGACACCAGGTGAAGCAGACGCATATACGTACATATGCATATGAAAGTATGATCGAGTGTATGTACAGTTGCGTGCAAAAGTTTTGGGCCATCCTATTTTTCAGGGACATTGAAACACGACGATGGGGAACAAACAAACAAGTTATGACAACATGTATTCAATTATATTTGAAAACAATTAATTGTATACATAGATATTGTTTTTGTATATTTGATTGTTCATCAGATTTTATTTGACGAATGTGCAAATGTATTGGGTCACATACTATTGCGTGTGAAAAATATGAGACTTTTTTTTTCAATAACCAAACGAGATTTCACCGTCTTGACTTGATTAAGTACGTTTTTTTTGGTAACTACTGCTCATCGTATTGGGAGTAAAAATTAATTCGGTCCGTTTTTTTGTGGTAAAAAATCCATTTATTTCAAAATAAAAGGTATGAATAGATTGATCAAAGTATTGTCCATCGCTGGCTACTACTTTTTCCCACCTGTCAGGCAATTTTCGTATTCCATCTCGAAAACAAAGTCTCGTCTTTTGAGGCGATCCAAGTTTTGAGCCAATTTGCGATTTTTGCGAAAGAAGTGAACCGGTGACCTGCTAAATCCTGCTGCATCCGTCGGAACAATCAGTAATCAGAAGGAGCAATGTCCGGAGAATACGGCGGGTGCGGTAAAATATCCCATTTGAGCGTTTCCAAATATTTTTTTACGACTTTTGCGACATGAGGCCGAGCGTTGTCATGCAGAAGAATAATTTTGTCATGTATTTGCTCGTATTCCGGCCGTTTTTTCTCGTAATGCACGGCTCAAACGAATTAATTGTAGTCTATACCGATCGCCCGTAATGGAATCGCCAGGTTGTAGCAGCTCATTGGCTCATTTGGCTGTCAGGGCGAGGCTTGTCTTCAACGCTGAAATCACCGTTCTTAAAGCGTCGAAACCATTCCCTACATGATTTATCAGTTGGAGCATCATCACCATAAACTTCAACAAGCATTCGATGCGCTTCAGCTGCACTTTTCTTCCAATTAAAGCAGAAAAGTAAAACTTCCCGCAAATGCTGCTTAGTTAACACAAAATTTGACATATTCAAGACAGTAAAAAACAAGGTTTTTAATGGAACTCAAAGCGATATAAACTGAATGTTATTGACAGATGTCTAACCTCTCTGAAATCATCGAAATCAGCTGTCACTATGAAACATTCATAACAGCCAGAGCCATCTCTTGAAAACGAACCTAATTGTACTCCCAATAAAATGTACCGTATATGTTTTTTTGAAGAGGATTTGAAAAACGATTTAAAGGGGGAAAACCCTTTACAATGTTAAAAAAATCGATTTTTTTTTCACATATTTCGAAAGTATAATATATTGAGAGTATACTGGAAAATTGAAAAATCGAAATATGAAATATTTACACGAAGTTATAGCACATAGTCGAGAGCGCGCCGGGACCGCATGCTGTGAACTAGGAAAATTTTAATCGCGATTATCTACAAACTGAATTTTCAAAAACTTCTCATATAGCACAAAAAGTTATTCATCGATCCGGCTGAAATTATGGAAGGTTTTCTACTATAACATTATCGGTAGGATATACCTAAAGTTTTGAGGTTATCGCGTAAATAAATTACTTTTTTGGGGTAAAAATTGTCGAGAAAATGATCAAAAATATGAAAAGTTGATTAAAAAGCTTACATAATTTTTTATTCTATACTTTTTTATATTTTTATAGGTATATCCTTCCCCAACATATGTCAATAAGCGAAAAATATTTTCTTTTTCTGTTTCAGATCGATAGAAAAAGTCAGGCAAATAGAGCACTTTTCGATATCACGCAAAAGTCATCTAAAGGTTTATACGCCGCCAACACCTGAAAATTGCAATAAGATAATGTAAAAATTTTTAAATCATGCGATTATTTTATCACCTTTAAAAAAGTTCCTGTAAAATGACTCATGTTCGGGCGTCTGAAGGCTATTCACCCTTTAAAATTTTGAAAAAAATATATGGCCATCTTATTATAATTTTCACCCTGTATATGTATATGTATAACAATTAGGCTTCCTCTTCTCTTTTCATTTATCTTTTTCTCTCTTTTGTGATGTTTTTTTAAATCATTTGTTTTTTTTTTAATCAACAGAAATTAATGAAATGAAGATTCGATATAAAACGTAAACGAAACAATATAAGATGCGATGAGATAGAATATTGACTATGAAATTAAAATAAAATGGCAAATTGAAAAACAAAGTAAAACTCGACATGAAGAAAAATAGAATCATTATTGACTTAATAGACTTAAAAAAATTGAGAAGAAAATAATATAAAAAAAAATTTACTCATTTTGGATCAAAGATCATTTGAGAATAAGAAATAAACAAGGGAATGCATTTGCCTCCAATAGTCAAATGAGAAATCAAGGAAGGAAAGACAGAGAAGAGAGAGAGCGAGAGAGAGAGAGAGAGAGAGAGAGAGAGAGAGAGAGAGAGAGAGAGAGAGAGAGAGATTGTCTATTCTCTTCCGCATTGTCTCGGTGGACTTGGACGACTTGACTAACGGTCTCGAGTCTCATTGGATCGAACGAATACCAAAGTGTCTTGAGAACTACCCCGGCATTTATTATACATATAGCACCAGGAGTTTTCCAACTACGCGAGACAAGAATTCCGGCAAGCAAAGATAATTTTTCATCATTCTATATATATATATATATATATATATATTAGGTGTATGCCTTAATTCTTACAGATTTTTCAGCAAGTTAATTTAATATAAATAAATAGAGAACAACGAACTTAATCTTGGAAATATTGTCCATCGTTTTCTATGACCTTGCGCCACTTCTCAGGTAACATACGAATACCGTCGCGAAAGAAACTTGCAGGCTTCGAGGCGTTTTCAAGAGGATGAGTTTACCTTTATTTCGCTTTTTTAGAAAATTCTCTATGATTTTTTTTCGCCCTGGTGCGCACTTTTCAACGTGACCATTTTTCGGCTATTTTTTGGCCGTCGAAAATTAACTGCAAAGTTTGTAGAAATTTTTTTCCTCGGTTTTTTTCCATGGTAAACTTAAAAAGGCTATCAAAACCTACATTTCTATTTTTTTAGAAAGTATCGTACGATTTTTTTTCGCCCCAGTATTGCATTTTTAGCTAAAAAAAGACATGTTTCAGGAAAAAAGGCGTCATCGAAGAACTATAGGGTTTCAGAGGAAATGTCAAGAAGGTAAAAAGTTGAATGGGTTCACACTGGAGTGGCTAGAATCTTTTCAGAATTTTTTTTTACATTTTTTTTTTACCATTTTTGGTTGGAACTTTGATGAGTAGAGAGGCTCCACTTGGGAATTATGGGGTCTAAGACAATATATTGAGAAAGGAAATTTATTTACATATTCATTTTTAATTAAGAACAATTTTTATAGAATTTTTTTTCATTTTTTTCATTTTCATTTTCTTATTTTCATTTTCAAAAATAAAAAAAACATCTAGAAAAATTGTAGTTATTGAAAAATGAAAATGTAAACAAATTTCCTTTCTTAATTGTCCTGAACCCCATAATTCCCAAGTGGAGCCTCTCCACTCATCAAAGTTCCAGCCAAAAATGGTAAAATATGTAAAAAAAAATTCTGAAAAAATTCTAACCACTCCAGTGTGAGCCCATGCAACTTTTTACCCTCTTCCCCCCCCCCCCCCCCCACCCCTCAAATGGTTTTTAATTAAATGTTGTAATTAAATATGAAGTTGTTTAATTTTAAGTGAAATAAAAATAAAATACAGTTAAAATGGTCTTTCACGAATTCCCATGTAAGAAATTCTCCCTATTTCATATGCCAGAATATCGCATAAAACCTATTTGTTTATTTCACCTATATTTTTCATCCATTTGTGTATCTCGCAGTCTCGGAGTGGAGAGCGCAACCGCGAATCGTCGTAGGCGAAAGTTCACGACGTGTTCTAGAACGAGGTGAGAAGATTCCACGTGTAAAACATTCACACCTTTGGTGCGACCGTACGTTCCTATACGGTAGGAGACGATGCGGCGGTACTTTATTGGTCTGCACTACTGTGCATCCGCCGAGACACCGGTGCGCCCTGGCGCTTCGTACGAGGCGAGGTAGCTCGCCGCTCGAGATCGGTAGGTATACTTGGCTCTCGGAGGAAGAAGTCCCTCGAGCCCCAAACGGTAGTAAAACACGTCAGGTAGAATCGAATGCTGCCGCTATGTAGCATTATGTGTATATATATATATATATATATATATATATATATATATATATACAGAGTGACCAGAAACTCGACCAACTCCTTGGAAGGCATTATACAGGGTGGACCATTTAACGTGACCACCCCAAATATCTCCGTTGCCTTTAGAGTGACGAAAAAAATGTCACGAGGTAAGTTGATTGATTTCGAAGGGCTGATACAGTGGTGAAAAATTCATTTTTGTCAAGGTCATTGCGTTCTCCAGGTCATCAATGGTTTTTCAAATGGGAACATGTTTTTTTTTTATATTAAGACGTTGTAGCTGATATTCGGACGAATCCAACGACCTATGATATCATGACCTTGAAATGATTTTTCACCAAAATACACGTGTAAAAACGAGAAATCGTGATGGTATTGACAATAAGAATATCCGAATGATGTAATTGATTTTTTTGTGCAGAAAATTTATTGTAACAAATGTTCGAAGTGATGGCCATTAACCTCGACACATTTTTCAAGACGTCGGATGAATGATTCTCTTGACATTCGAATAGTTTCTGGTGTGATAGCGGCGCAGGCTCTTGTAATTCGTTCTCGCATGTCCGCCGGCGTCGTCGGAACATCATGCTTGACTGTACAATCACTCTGCTTGACTGTACAATACCATTTTCGATACGGTTATTACATGTTACTTTGGATGGATACACTTGTCTACTGATTCTAATATTGATAGATGGTAAACATTCTTCACTCTACTTCAGTTTTACTACGTTACAATGCCAGTATTTACAAACATCAGAAACATCTCCGACTATTGACATTATTGTATCCGTTGGATAACCTGCGCCGCTATCATCACCAGAAACTATTCGAAGGTCAAGATCTACCCCCCCCCCCTGTCCCAGAAAAAATGCTGTCTACGCCAATGATGACTTCGAGTTGTATAGACATATACATATCATTATCATTACACGTTGTCGATCAGGCTAATGAAGCGGAGTATGATAATTAATCTATTGGTTAACACGTGCTGATGGCTAAAGGGTTCGGACAAACACAGACACACACACACACACACACACAAACAGATATATATATATATACATATGTTGAACGGCAGTGCAATGGGTGACGTATATGCGAGCTTTTCACATCAAGGAGTAGCAGTCGAAGGAAGCGGTCGTTAGCCACGGAGAAAGGGCCGAGACATTAAAGGGTTAAGGGATAAGGGAGAGCGAGAGAGAGTATGAAGGGAGAGCGAGAGAGAGAGGGAGGGAGAGCGAGAGAGAGAGAGAGAGAGAGAGAGAGAGAGAGAGAGAGAGAGAGAGAGAGAGAGAGAGAGAGAGAGAGAGAGACAGAGAGAGAGAGAGACAGAGAGAGAGAGAGCAGAGCGAGAGTGAATATATAGGGTGGTAGACGTGGCCATTTACCGGCACATAAGCGGTTTCCATTGTCTAACGGGTATAATAGGGTAATCTCGCGGACGCCGCGCGCGATGCGTCGACGCCAGTATGCCGGGAGGAATAGAGCAGGCTCGCGCACTTTCGCAGGCACGGAATATCCTACGATCGAGGGAGAGAGAGAGAGAGAGAGAGAGAGAGAGAAAGCCAATATAGATATAGCTCGTAAGGGTCTCTCCATCCATATGGAGGGCTGTACGATTCAGGTTTGTATATATATATATATATATATATATATATATATATACTTCTCCGCTAATAGCTATAGTACACAAGCCTATCCGTGCTGACAAAATTTTGAGGTCCAAAGATATTGTCGTACACCTTCGTTCCCTTGTTGGCCAATAAATTTTACGCTCATATATATATATATACAAGGTGTTCCTCTTATCTCTGCCACCCAAAATAATTCGGTAATTATCGACGTCACAAAAAATGTTCCAGACAAAAGTTGTACGGTGTGAAGGGGGCCATCAAATGCGATCAAGTTTTTTTTTTCGGTAGAGGCGCTGATGCACAGTGAAGGTCACCTCCACTCTTTTAAATGGAATGGTACATTTTTTTTTCAACCATCTTGTGGAGCACCTCAAGCCGCGTAAAAAACATTAGGGGGTCAAAGTCGTTCAAGGTCATTCAAGGTCAGTATCGATGATATTATAATTTCAAGCCATCGCTTGTAACAATCAGCGCCACGAAGTGGCCGTTTCGGGAAACCTTCGTTTCCTCGATGTTCTGATCACTTTTCTAATACACAGTTTGGGTTCCTTTATGTAGTCTCCATGAGCTGAAGGCTATTCCAATATCCGAGTTCCAACACTGCTATGAGGATTGGAAGAACTGTCTCCAGCGCTGTGAAGCTTTCCAATTAAATTATTGGGAGTACAAATTAATTCGGTCCGTTTTCACGAGATGGCTCTGGCTGTTATGAATGTTTCATAGTGACAGCTGATTTCGGTGGCTTCAGAGAGGTTAGACATCTGTCAATAACATTCAGTTTGTATCGCTTCGAGTTCCATTAAAAACCTTGTTTTTTTACTGTGTTGAATATGTCAAATTTTGTGTTAACTAAGCAGCATTTGCGGGAAGTTTTACTTTTCTGCTTTAATTGGAAGAAAAGTGCAGCTGAAGCGCATCGAATGCTTGTTGAAGTTTATGGTGATGATGCTCCAACTGATAAATCATGTAGGGAATGGTTTCGACGCTTTAAGAACGGTGATTTCAGCGTTGAAGACAAGCCGCGCCCTGGACAGCCAAAAAAATTCGAAGACAATGAATTGGAGGCATTACTCGATGAACAACCTGGCGATTCCATTACGGGCGATCGGTATAGACTACAATTGATTCGTTTGAGCCGTGGATTACGAGAAAAACGGCCGGAATACGAGCAAAGACATGACAAAGTTATTCTTCTGCATGACAACGCTCGGCCTCGTGTCGCAAAAGTCGTAAAAAAATATTTGGAAACGCTCAAATGGGATATTTTACCGCACCCGCCGTATTCTCCGGACATTGCTCCTTCTGATTACTGGTTGTTCCGACGGATGCAGCAGGATTTAGCAGCTCACCGGTTCACTTCTTTCGCAGAAATCGAAAATTGGCTCAAAACTTGGATCGCCTCAAAAGACGAGACTTTTTGTTCGAGATGGAATTCGAAAATTGCCTGAGAGGTCGGAAAAAGTAGTAGCCAGCGATGGACAATACTTTGATTAATCTATTCATACCTTTTATTTTGAAATAAATGGATTTTTTTACCACAAAAAAATGGATCGAATTAATTTGTACTCCCAATATTTTGAGGGTGACAATATTGAATTGTAATTCTATACGAATGAAAAGATTGTAAAAAATCAGTCTCATTACTCAATTTACACACCTCGTAGAAACGACGCAATATTGCATTAATTGTTCGTTTTGTTTTTACATATAACGATGCCCGTAAACGGCCGATTTGAAAAAGCAGCCGCGCAAAGGACTATGGAATTTATCATCGAAACTTTAGAGCCGTTGCGTGCCAACTATGTATTACTTTATGTAATCGTTCGTTTTCCAACGACTCCGCAATATCGTCGCTGCGCCAATATATATATATATATATATATATATATATATATATATTATATATATATATATATTATATATGTACGCCCGCGCGCGCGCGCGCGTGTGTGTGTGTGTGTGTGTGTGTGTGTGTGTGTGTGTGTGTGTGTGTGTGTGTGTGTGTGTGTGCATTAACGCGCGAGGGATGTTCCGCGGTATATAGACTGTTTCAGAACATGGGAGAAAACGTTGTATTCATAAAGCACGAGAACCCGCGAGCTCACGTAATAAAATATCGCGGAATGAATTATCACGATGCGTCGGGTGCATAAGTATCGCGTGGTCGATCGGTGAGCCTGTCACGAAAAACGTTGTAGCGAGAGCGAGAGAGAGATCGAAAAAGAGAGAGAGAGAGAGAGAGAGAGAGAGAGAGAGAGAGAGAGAGAGAGAGAGAGAGAGAGAGAGAGAGAGAGAGAGAGAGAGAGAGAGAGAGAGAGAGTGAGAGAGAGAGAGAGACAGAGATAGATTGATTGATTATTTATTGCATGCCCTGGTAGCAGCCATGGGGCAAATTTTTTATACTAATGTGACTACCACAAAATAATTATAAAAAAAGTAATTATAATATATAATGATAGTTAAATCACGGTGAAGATTTGACGACAATGGATAATGATTAAACATTTGGCTACGTTGGGTAATAGTATGAGCATATACGAGGGTCATTTAAAAAGTTTCCGGCCTTTTTAACAAAACACACATTTTTCGAAGCTAAACAAAATTTATTTCTCGACGATATTTATATTTTAACTCGATGCATTTGGTTTAACGCTTCTCCCAATCTTTCAAACATTGAGAAAAAAATTGAGTGTCCAAACCCGAAAAATACTGGTTTACACCGTCTTTTTCTCCGGCATTTGACTCATATTTTTTTCCACCTCGAGATGTTTTTTTTTTTTTTTTTTCAAATTGGGCAACAGAGTAAAGTGCCTGACAGCTAGATCTGGTGAGGTGGGTGCGGAAGCAATCCGAACTTCAATTCCGCACCGGATGATTTTTTTCATATGTTTAACTATTTCTACATTTAAAAAATTCTTTTTTTTTTTTGCGGAAAATCGATCTTTTTCTACAGCTTGTCATGTTCGGAATTTTCAAAATTTTCGAAAGAGTATCCGGTCATTCAAAAGTTTAATTATTATATTAAAAGAACATTTTCGAGAAATTTCATTTCATATGGGGCTAGTTGTTGGAAGCACCTATACCGATTGGCCATGCAGCAACGGGGCCCTTTGTTCAAATAATTATAAATTCAGTGTTAATCAATATTTTTCAATGGAAAAAAAACTCAAACTTTGTAAGACTATGTATAAAATACGTGTAAAATCCCAACATCGTCGTGCCAATAATCTCGTCGTAAAAAAAATATTGAAAATCAACCTGTTTTTTTTGGGGTCCAAGCACAGTGCACTCCAGAGCATTGTTTATCAATATTTTTCAATGGAAAAAAAAACTCAAACGTGGCAAGACTGTGTATAAAATGTGTGTAAAATCCCAACCTCGTCGTACCAATAATATCAACGGAAAAAAATATTAAAAATCAACCTGTTTTTTTGGGGTGCAAGCAGAATAGACTCCGCAGCATTGTTTATCAATATTTTTCAATGGAAAAAAAACTCAAACTTTGTAAGACTATGTATAAAATGTGTGTAAAATCCCAACCTCGTCGTGCCAATAATTTCAACGGAAAAAAATATTGAAAATCAACCTGTTTTTTTTTTTTTGGTTCCAAGCAGAGTGCACTCCAGAGCATTGTTTATCAATATTTTTCAATGGAAAAAAAACTCAAACGTGGCAAGACTATGTACAAAATGTGTGTAAAATCCCAACCTCGTCGTACCAATAATCTCAACGGAAAAAAATATTGAAAATCAACCTTTTTTTTTGGGGTCCAAGCAGAGTGCACTCCAGAGCATTGTTTGTCAATATTTTTCAATGGAAAAAAAAACTCAAACGTGGCAAGACTATGTATAAAATGTGTGTAAAATCCCAACCTCGTCGTACCAATAATCTCAACGGAAAAAAATATTGAAAATCAACCTGTTTTTTTGGGGTGCAAGCAGAATGCACTCCGGAGCATTGTTTTTCAATATTTTTTAATGAAAAAAAAAACTCAAATGTGGCAAGACTATGTATAAAATGTATGTAAAATCCCAACCTCCTCGTACCAATATTCTCATCGGAAAAAAATATTGAAAATCAACCTGTTTTTTTGGGGTGCAAGCAGAATGCACTCCGGAGCATTGTTTTTCAATATTTTTCAATGAAAAAAAAAACTCAAATGTGGCAAGACTATGTATAAAATGTATGTAAAATGCCAACCTCCTCGTACCAATATTCTCATCGGAAAAAAATATTGAAAATCAACCTGTTTTTATTTTGGGTCCGAGCAGAATACAATCCACGGAATTATTTATCTTGCATGATTTATTTTCCTCCCGCGTAAAGCACATATTCATAAAAAGCATGCAGCTCGTATACTTCGATTGTATGCTATAAAATATTTACACCCCCCCCCCCCCCCCCCCCACTCTCTCTCTCTTTCTCGCCTTTTCCGATGTACAATTCGTTGTACAATTTCCACTCGATTGTTCTATTCCTAATTCTCAAATATTCTCATCCATTGCAAGCGTGGTCAACGAAGCGATATGACAATCGATTCAAAACATCCATCGTAACTTCCGGCACCAGTTATTTTCTCGTTATTTCCACGACAGGAAATGAATCTCGAATGCACCATGCAAGAGCTTGCTGCTTGTTTTGCTTCTTGTCAACCGATAGAAAAACATCCTCAGTCGATATTCGTCCAAACCCCCCCACCCCTCCTCCCTTCATCGTGCTCGTCTCTTTCAGCCCCGAAATTTGTCACCTCCTACCAAATTGAAAAAGTGTATGAAATGTATAAAAAAAATTGAGCAAATAATGATCGTTTTTTTTCTCGTTCGTGATATCGGACGATGACGCAAATGATCATAACGGAGAAAAAAAAGAATCATTGTTCGACTGTGCTTTTTGATTGGCAATTGCGCAAGAACGATAAGAGCGATAGATGTGGGCGGCATTCGTGTGAAAGAAGGAAATAATGAGGGTATACATAGCTCGCGTAATGCATACACGTGTTACGTGTATGGCGGAGAGGAGGGGACATTTTGTAGATAGTGCGATATAACGATAGTCCCGACGAATGCGTGTTACATGAGGCGAACAACTGCGTGTACATTGGAACCCCTATCTATGTATACAAGTATATACATAATGGGACTGATATACCAACGAGGCTTCGCAGTGTAGATAATAAATTGAAGCGTGTGACATCCGGTATGCCATTGGCATGCTGTCTTCTATGAATATCGGTACCTATGTCCTCAGACTGTACTTAAAAGCCGAGCGATGGATTGATGTGTGTGTGTATACAGGGTGTTTGGCACATGGACCGAAACAATTTTTTAGGGGATTGGGGGGGGGAGGGGGTTATTTACTAATTTTTTCACCTTTAGATCCTATGTTCTAAATGTGACGGTAATTATGATAATTTTTCATTTTTTTTCTTTTAATTCCGAGAAATTTCGCCTTTAAATCGTCACAACTTTTTTGTCTGTGGTTGTAATAGCACGAAATGAGTTTCGTTTTATTCTGCAATGTATATTTATTATAAATAAATCATTATTTCATACAATTGGTTTCGTGAAAATGACTCATGAGCTTCCAAAGTCTTAAAAATGTGTAAATGTAAACGAAAAAGATCGTGGTCCAATCGCGGTGAGCAGGCCCAAACGATCGCCAAGCCCGGATTAACGGCCAAGAAGGTTTTGCTGTGTGTTTGGTGGGATTGGAAGGGAATCATCCACTATGAGCTGCTCCCATCGGGCCAAACACTCAATTCGGACCTCTACTGTCAACAACTGATCAGATTGAAGCAGGCGATCGACCAGAAGCGGCCAGAATTGGCCAATAGGAAGGGTGTTGTGTTCCATCAAGACAACGCCAGGCTGCACACATCTTTAACGACGCGCCAGAAGCTCCGAGAGCGCCGATGGGAGGTTCTATCGCACCCGCCGTATAGTCCAGACCTGGCACCAAGCGAATATCACCTTTTCAAGTATTTGCAAAATTTTCTTGATGGTACAAAACTGGCCTCAAGAGAGGCTTGTGAAAATGAGCTGGTCAAGTTTCTTACCAATAGGGACGAGGACTTCTTCAATCGCGGAATTATGAAATTGCCTTCAAAATGGACAAAAGTTATCGAACAAAACGGCGCATATTTGATCTAAATCGGATAATCCTAACTATGCTAATTTCATCGTCGAATTAAAGCGAAAAAACGCTCAGAACTTTTTACTCCATCTAATATATATATATATATACAGGGTGGACCACGCAACGTGTGCACCTCTTTTACGACCAAAATATGCGTTGCACAAAAAAATGTTTTATACAAAAGTTACATGGTTTATAAGGCTACACTATGTGGTGCATTTATTTTTTTTATAGGTGGAGGCGCTTCGACGATTTGAAGGTCAACTTTATTTTCTCAAATGGAATGCTATATTTTTTATAGCGTAATATGATAGAGTATCGAATTCTGAGTAAAAAAGTATAGACCTTTATTAGCCCTAGAGTTAATAGCTAACGAGTAATTTCACTTTATTACTTTAAAATTTTCTTCACGTAATATCAAGTTGGAGATTCATTCATTCATTTTCACTTTTATCTTTCTGATAATAATCACGCACAATCACCGAAGGATACTTTAATACTGGATTACAATCATTGAGAAGATTGTGAATCATGATAAGTGTGTGTGATGTGGTAAATGTGTTCATATTGATAAACACTGTGATGTAAACACTGCCATTCAGAAATTTTTAGTAGATTTGAATCTCCAACTTGATATTACGTGAAGAAAATTTTAAAGTAATAAAGTGAAATTACTCGTTAGCTATTAACTCTAGGGCTAATAAAGGTCTATACTTTTTTACTCAGAATTCGATACTCTATCATATTACGCTATAAAAACTATAGCGTTCCATTTGAAAAAATAAAGTTGACCTTCAAATCTTCGAAGCGCCTCCACCTATAAAAAAATAAATGCACCACATAGTGTAGCCTTATAAACCATGTAACTTTTGTATAAAACATTTTTTTGTGCAACGCATATTTTGGTCGTAAAAGAGGTGCACACGTTGCGTGGTCAACCCTGTATATATATATATATATATATATATATATATATATATATATATATATATATATATATATATATTGCATTCACGATGTATCATATACTGTATCCGGTAGCGTGCAGAGATTTTTTCGTACGAAGCTAGAAAACGACTTGACTGGAAACGTCGAACTTTGCGCTTTGAGAATCGTACAGAGCCGTACAATTGACGTGTGAAAAGAGTTCAATACGATGAAAAACACGAAACAAGCCGCGCGCTCGATCTCCCGACAGTTCCAATAAATCGACGTATTGGAAAAGCAGATGTTTCGTTGCGTAGCGTGGTAAGCTCCAAAAAAAAAAAAAACTTTATTTTCCCGAGGAGTCTCGGAAAGATAAATATTTTACAATAAAACAAAAAAAAAAACAAAAAAAATGAGCACACAAATCAAGAATACGAAGTCTGAGAAAAAATATCGACCAGCAATTAATTTTCATCTCGTGTTAAGAATTATTGCAACGCGTGCATCTGAAGGAAAAAATTGCCTCGAAAATCAACAGGCATCATCGTGGTCGCTCGAAAATTTAATCGTTTTTTTTTTTCATTCACTTGAATATATCGAAAAAAAAATGTAATCCTCTATTTCTGAATAGCGTTCGACGTTATTGTGTTGTTTTTTTTTAACCCTGTGAAAGCGATGTGAAGAAGGGGGGAGGAGGGATGAAAAAAAAAAAGAATGAAAAGATATGGATGGCAACATTTTCACGTCAATAAATAAAACGGATATTTTTTCCTTTGACACACGTAAATATATATGCGCGTGTGTGTGTTTGTGTGCACATGTAAGTGGGAAAAGCAGAGAGCACAAAGGGTGTTGACAGTATGTACGTTGATACGAGATGAATGGAGAGCCGACCACCGAGAAGCGACACGTCCCACTTTTGAATAAATCTCGTGAAAGAGAGAGACCGACAGAGACAGAGAAAGAGAGAGAGAGAGAGAGAGAGAGAGAGAGAGAGAGGGTGAGAAAGGCGCACAGATAAAGGGCGACAGGAAAGAGAGGACTGGAAAAAAAAGAACGAGGGGTAGAAAGACGTCGAGGGTTGTACGAAAAAAAAAAAGAAGAGTAGATATTTGAGATCGTTCGGTGACGCTGTTCGTGGACCGTCGAGAGAGAGTATTGATGCGCCTAACTGGGTTGTCGTCGGCCGTACAATAAAATAACATTATTTCCGACCGTTCGATATGTTCGTGCACGTCGCTTTGAATTGTCCCTTGTGATCGCTGAAAATACCTAAAAATATGTATATAAACTTAAAAAAAATTGAAAATATTAATAATATTATAAACATTATTATTATTACGAAATAAAATTAATAAAACTTGCTCATTGGTTACTTATCAATACAAATATATATAAGCATTAAAAATGATATAAATGTGAATATTATTATTATAAAATCAATTCAACTTATGCATTGGCTGCTTATTGAAACCTACACATGTATATGTATATAACAGACATAGGAAAAGGCCAATTTTAGTTTTTTTTTTTTAATCAACACATTCAATGAAACGAGGTCAAAAATATGCGATTGTTGCACCAATGCGGACTCGTTTCCTTTTCCAATATTGATTCCGTCGAAATGTCGCACGCACGTCACGTTCACATTTCACTCGGTTTGCTATTCCCGACTCGATTATTTCTATTAGTGCATATGTTTAATTAAGAAGCCCTTGTACGATCAAAGGGAATCGAAATTACCATACTAAATTCGAAATTGTAAATTCTTGTATCCACCCCCACAATTTCTCTCTCTCTCTCTCTCTCTCTCTCTCTTTCTGACCCTGTCATTCGCATTCTCTCTCTCTCCCTCCCTCCCTCCCTCTCTCTCTCTCTCTCTCTCTCTCTCTCACTCTCTCTCTCTCTCATTCTCCGTCCGTTTTACCGTGCCTCTCTTTTACCTCTCGAAATCTAAATATTTCAAGAGAGACACAGCTCGAGGGTTGGTTCAAGAGAAAAAGAATTGCGCGGAAGCCACGTGGAATACTGAACGGAAAACAGAAACTGGTAACGTGACCTTTCAATTCGGGGCCGGATGCAGTATAGCAATGCAATATCCCCGAAGATCCACGCAGAAAACACAAGGCGGTAAAAAAGAAAAAAAAAGAAAAAAGATAGAGGGAGAGAGAGAGAGAGAGAGAGAGAGAGAGAGAGAGAGAGAGAGAGAGAGAGAGGGTGACCGTGAACGAGTAGATTTTCCCAAAACTTTAAACCGCCACCATTCTCTTGATTTTTCAGCGAAAGAATTTTTTTTCCATTGGTTTTGTCTCAAAACTAGCTATTTTTGTAAAAAAATAAAAACTATGTCATTCGTAGCACAAGGTGGGGACGTGGTGGCAAGAATTTGAAATACCTTTTTCAAATACGTATTAAATACATTTTTCTTAGAAAATTAAATAGATATTTTCTTAGTTCGATCTCCATTTAATTTAACAATAAATATAATTAGAATAAATAACCTATATCACTTTTCTCCAGGGAATATAAGTCTTTCAAGGTCTATACAGGGTGGACCATTTAACGTGACCACCCCAAATATCTCCGTTGCCTTTAGAGTGACGAAAAAAATGTCAGGAGCTAATTTGATTGATTTCGAAGGGCTTGATACAGTGGTGAAAAATTCATTTTTGTCCCAAGGTCATCAATGGTTTTTCAAATGGGACATGTTTTTTTTTTTTATTAAGACGTTGTAGCTGATATTCAGACGAATCCAACGACCTATGATATCATGACCTTGAAATGATTTTTCACCAAAATACACGTGTAAAAACGGGAAATCGCGATGGTATTGACAATAAGAATATCCGAATAATGTAATTGAATTTTTTGTGCCGAAAATTTGTTGTAACAAATGTTCGAAGTGATGGCAATTAACCTCGAAACATTTTTCAAGACGTCGGATAAATGATTCTCTTGATCTTCGAATAGTTTCTGGTGTGACAGCGGCGCAGGTTATCCAACGGATACAATAATGTCAATAGTCGGAGATGTTTCTGATGTTTGTAAATACTGGCATTGTGACGTAGTAAAACTGTAGTAGAGTGAAGAATGTTCACCATCTATCAATATTAGAATCAGTAGACAAGTGTATCCATCCAAAGTAACATGTAATAACCGTATCGAAAATGGTATTGTACAGTCAAGCAGAGTGATTGTACAGTCAAGCATGATGTTCCGACGACGCCGGCGAACATGCGAGAACGAATTACAAGAGCCTGCGCCGCTATCACACCAGAAACTATTCGAATGTCAAGAGAATCATTCATCCGACGTCTTGAAAAATGTGTCGTGGTTAATGGCCATCACTTCGAACATTTGTTACAATAAATTTTCTGCACAAAAAATTCAATTACATCATTCGGATATTCTTATTGTCAAAACCATCACGATTTCTCGTTTTTACACGTGTATTTTGGTGAAAAATCATTTCAAGGTCATGATATCATAGGTCGTTGGATTCGTCGGAATATCAGCTACAACGTCTTAATAAAAAAATAAAAACATGTTCCCATTTGAAAAACCATTGATGACCTGGAGAACGCAATGACCTTGACAAAAATGAATTTTTCACCACTGTATCAGCCCTTCGAAATCAATCAACTTACCTCGTGACATTTTTTTCGTCACTCTAAAGGCAACGGAGATATTTGGGGTGGTCACGTTAAATGGTCCACCCTGTATGCTACATTGGAATACGATAGGAAGATGAGGGCTATAGGGAAAAGACATCAGCATAACGCGCACCCCCGTTGGTGTGGGCTCATCGCGTTACCGCGCGGCTGAGCTCATACACTGTTAGTCGGATAAGAAAGTTTTTCCGGGCTCGTTGGGAGCGCGTTTGACTCGCTCGACTCAGCTATGGATTCTTTTCTCTTCTCTCGCAGCTGAATTGCGCTTTTTCTTCTTCCTCGTCGTACTTTTCGACGAGGACTTTTGCTGGTTTTCTTTCTTCTTCGTTTTCTTTCTGTTCGACGGAATTCGCGGTCTTACTTTTTCGTTCATATAAGTTGGTGCTGCTCGACAGGGAGCAGCGCATTTAACGCGACGATATTTCAGTGATGCGAGCAAATTGATGCAGCGGCAAGCGGTGGCCCGCGTCGATGAGGTGAAACGCGGGGGTGGTGGATCAAACAGAAACTTTTATCTCGATTGATTGAGCATGTAAATATGGACAATTGTGGGATGATGAGGGAAGAGAAATGATGATGGAAATCGTGACGAGGTATTTCTTTCTGGGAGTGAGAAAAATTCCATTTTCAATGGTTTCTTTCAAATTTTCTTGGAGCAAAAATGTAGCGCATTTTTGTGACGAGTAATATTTGTCAGAAAAAAATGAGCATTCTGGAGAAAAAAATCAATATTACATTTTTTTTTAGTACAGCGGAATGGAGATAATTGAATTTCGAATACGAAAAA
>OZ010718.1:26866263-26890644 GCA_963932345.1 Ophion ventricosus | reverse complement strand
ATAATGTGCTTCGCAACTCCAATATACTTGATTTTCTCCGATTTTAATGGAATTCCGAAATTATTGCGTTCCCCTCACTCCTAATTCAAGATATAATTTAATATCAAAATCAAAGGCTGCAATTAAATTGAATTTCATCAAGTCAAAAATTAAAATCTAAAAAAATCAAGTACATTTATAATTATGTAAAAATGCTGTCAATAAATTATTGTCAAAAGAAAATCGTCAATCGAATATTTATAAATCTTTATTTTTCCTTATACGATTTATTTTCCTAATTTTTTCAAGGCTGCGACGACTTCATTGAATTTTGAGTGGAAAAAAATGGCAAATTTACGAACAATGTATGAGTTACGAATTTTTACAATATTTTCGAACGATATTTTGAAAAAAAATTATTTACACGTGTATTTGTCTATAGGAGAGTTGAACGAACAACTTCGAAACAATTGGGTGGTTTGTTGATCGAAGATTCTTACGGATTCAAGAGAATCATCAATAACTTCGTTTCGAAAGATCCGCCAAAATAAATGACGAAAGCTGAACATTTCCATTGAGGAAACAAATGTTTTTCTCAAAACAAATCGACCACCTGGAAATTTTTCCTCGTACAATGTTTGCTCGGATTTAAGCGAATGAATGAATCAACATTCATACGTAGATCGGTGGTGTTGAAGAAACGTGACGCGAGAAAAAAAAAATTGAGCGTTACGTAATGTTATTTTAGAAAAGAACCGAACGCCAGGCTTATACCTTTGTCCGGAGTTCACTTAAAAGCAGCTGTCTCAAACCTGTTCGCGACATGTACTAAGGAGACACCATGTGGAGACGAAGGGTTATAGTGATGTGCGCAGTCTGGGCGAGTTTCCCAGCTGCTGCCTCAAGCATTGGTGAGCAACAATAAACAATATTTCATCAACAATCATAACCGACCAGATGGAAACTTGTAGATAGATTAGTTTTTTCATTTTATTTCGTTTTCCTCTGTATCCGAGTGAACGAGTTGCTTGTTCGAAGACGATCAATTGAACTAGAATAGGAAAAAGCTGAAAAAATTGTATGTGAGACAGTTACGGCATGATTGACAGGTACGCAAACGCCGAAATCAAAAGACGGAGGTGGTACGTGCGAGACACCGGAATGCGTTCATGCAGGTAAGTGAAGATGTTGAATATGATGTCCCCATGATCGAAATGAAAAGACATTTGAGGTATTGAAATAAATGAAAACATGTTTTTTTTTTTTCAGCATCTTGGATCCTTGGAAACGTTGACACAAATGTGGATCCGTGCACCGACTTTTATTCGTTTGCTTGTGGTAATTTGATGAGATCACCGAGGAGACCTGACGAGACATATCCCAGGGAGCTGACCTATATGGCGAAGAAGGAGTTGGACGCACGTTTGAGAAGTATCGTTGAAGGCATCGACAAGAAAACCGCACCCAAGCCCTTCAGACTGATCAAGATTCTGTACGACAATTGTATGAGTGTCGGTGAGTCTTTATTTTTGTTAATTATTCCACGAGCTCACCGATGAATCGGTAATACGCGAAGTGGCTAGTGCGATGTACAAGTGAAACGGACGAGATCGTATGACAAACTGCAAGGCTCTGTGTAGGAACATTAAGATGAGAAATTATGATTTGGTATCAAGTCAAATGAGACAGCTAGACATCACGTAAAAATGGCATTTCAATATCCAGGTGAATACATCTTTACAAATGCGAACTACAATTCTTGGTACACGAAGTTACGCGCCCCTGATGGTTGGCCGGTAATCGCTGGTAATGGATGGAACGATACGAGTGTCGATAACACCCGCATTGCCCGAGCGTTCTTGAATATCAAATTTAACGTCGATCCGAAGAACACTACAAGACGCGTTCCCTGGGTATGTGAAAGTACTTGAAGAACTTGGGTTATTTGGTTTTTGGAAGGAAAGTACATGATCTAGCGAGGACATCCCGTGCAGAAAATTGACAGGGCATTCCTAATACAATTCGGGGCCTTGAAGGGATTTTTTTTTTGTGGATTCTATAGTAGGTTTTTCCATAAAAGAGGTGGACTGGGCGCCTATTAGGGAATGGTAGGGTAGGCAGGTTGACTAAAGCTGTGGTCTAAGTACCGAGACCAGGTAAGGGCCTTTAAAGGATATAGTTGTAGATTCCCTAGTAGCGATTTCCCCAATACTAACAGACTTGGCTATTTTAGGGGCAAATCAGTATGCTTGATTAGGGTTACTTTGATCAATTTTGTCATGAAAATCAATATATCTCTTTAAATAATATCGTAAAAACAATTGTTTGAAATGGAAACATCAACTTGCATTAGTCTTTTTATCTTCCAAATTACAATTTGAAATATTAAAAAATAAATGAGAAAAAAAAACACTTAGTCGTGATCAAAGTTATACTGGGAGTGGGGTTACTTCGATAGTCGCCTTTATCTTAAGGCCTTAGGCCACTCTAGGATTTTCCAAAAATCGCTTTTTTTGTTAAAAATGTACCTTAGTACCTATAAAATTATATTCCCAAAGATTATGGGTGTGAAAAATCTCTGAGTACTCGATTTTCAAATTCTAACGCAACAAACTCTTGATTCATGTCGTGACTTTCTACTAACTTTAAACGCGTTTATCTCAAAACTACATTTTTCAAGTCGGCCGGACTCATAACTCGAACAAATTTCAACCGATTCACTTGAAATTTTAACTGTATATTTAGAATTACATTTTCTGAGGCACTACATAGGATTTTTTAAATTGTATTGCATAGTTCCTTTTTTATAAACAATTTTCTGACGATTTTCTCATGGCATTTTATACTTTTTGCTTTAGGAATGCGCCATTTTGACAAAAAACAATATATCAAAAAAATCCTACGTACTTCTATAGCTATTCTTATATGTAATCGAAAAAACTTTAGTGTCTCATGATAACTCAAAAATGATAGGAGCTGTTGGTCCGGCCGTTGACCTTCCAGAAATAAAGGCGTCATCGGAAAAATGCTGCACAGTTGCCATTTTGCCATGTATCGATGTGAAAAAATAATTTTGTCTAGTCAATTACGTGTATAAAAAAACCCCTATTTTGTAATTCCGATTTATTTTATGGTTTCGCTGAAAAAAAAATCACAAAATATGCCCTTTTTTGGCCTCTAGAGTGGCCTAAGGCCTTAATGAGATTCGGAAGTAAAATAAGCCAAATAAAGTAAAATAAAATAAGGAGAATTTTGCCTAAAGAAGAAAATAAAACTCAAGAAAATAAAACACTCATAGTTCGTTCATTGGAACAACGCGGGATCAAACGTGTCAAAATATGCGACAGCATTCTAAGCCTTAAATGTATTGAAACAGTTCTTTATCACAGTGCATGCACACACTCACGTACGCATATGGCTGCAATAATTTTTCATGAGGCACCGTTAAGGCAATTTTAAAGGACCTGGTCATTTTGTCTTCAATGGCCATCGGTAGCAAAGTGTGACCGGCCACTGATGACCCATGTGAGGCTTCCAGACTAGAG
Organism: Ophion ventricosus; assembly: GCA_963932345.1. Lineage (NCBI taxonomy): Eukaryota > Metazoa > Arthropoda > Insecta > Hymenoptera > Ichneumonidae > Ophion > Ophion ventricosus. Next base: position 26,887,120 of record OZ010718.1, on the reverse strand, counting down.
TCTCAATAAAGTTAGGGAAAATTAAGATGGGCATCATTCAAGCCCGATCTCAATTTCCATACGGAATGTCGTGTTTCAGGTGAGCCTGGCGAATCGGGGTCTTGATCCCGAAATCCTACGAATGGGTCGCAACAATGATATCGTTAGGGCTTACTACAGCTTCATGGTGGATACAGCTGTTCTGATGGGTGCCAACAAAGCGCGGGCAGAGTACGAGCTCAACCAGGCCTTAATTTTGGATATAGAACTGGCTCTAGTAAGACTCTTCACTGTCATCTATTTGGCAAATCATTTCTGTTGATTCAATGCCGAATGTAACTTGCGTAGGATGGAGTGCCTGAGGCGAATCGATGGATACTCGGACGTACTCTGGATCGCATGACCGTAGATCAATTAGTGAGGAAGTATCCGAAACTGAATCTCCGACAGGCAATGCACGTGGTCATACCATCCTCCTACAATCTTACTGACAACGACGTTGTCGTGGTGGACGGCAACATTGGCAGACTGGAAGAAGTTTTAGCTCGAACGTCCAAAAGGGCCGTGGTTAATTTGATGATATGGAGAAGTGTGATGTCCATGACGGAAACGCTATCACCACAGCTCCGCGAAAGATCGCGACATTTCGCAAGGGTGCGATTTGGGAATGTGGCAACACCGGTCCAGTGGAAAAGATGCGTCAATACGGTTCGATCTAAATTGGGTTTGAGTCTGAGTGCACTGTACCAGAGGACATACATGAGCCAAAATATCGTCGAAGACATCACACAGATGAGCAAGAACGTTAAACAACAATTTTATGAAATAGTGGAAAAGGTTCGCTCCGTTGTTACAAAAAGAAAGAAAAAACTACCTAACTGATTTTTACCACCACTGGGATTTACATTTCACTCATTTGGTTCGTAACACTTTCAGGCCGAATGGTTGGACGAGGTGTCGAGAAAAGAAGCCCTCAAGAAAATTAACAATATGATGGGCGAGGTTTTTTATCGCCCTGAATACTTGACCGATAAAAAACTCGAAGACTTCTATGAAAAGTTGGAATTGACTGAAGGCAATTACGGACTTAATTTGAGAAATATAACCACGTTCGTGAATAAGGCTTTCCGGGAGGATCTGCGAAAGCCAATCGACAGAGACAATTGGACTATATTTGGAGATTTTATGACGCTAAACGCAGCATACTTGACCTGGTACAATCATTACTGTGAGTCTCGGTTGTAACCATTATCGCTGTACCCAATACTTCATCAAGCAAAATATTTTTTTATGTCTGTTTTTCGCAGATTTGTCTCATTTGTTCACTGTGAAGAATTTCTATCACATCGATCGACCGAAATATATAAATTACGCCACACTCGGATGGCCCACCAGTCATGAAATCAGCCATTCGCTGGATACCATAGGCATATATATGGACCAAAACTCCACGTTACGCGAATGGTGGCCATTGGAGACCAAGAAGAAATTTGACGAACGGGCCGAATGCATAGTTGAGCAATATGGAAACTACACGGCATGGGAAGTTAACCTCAAGGTAATTACTTTATCAGGCACGATTAACCGAATCCCCATGGATGACTGTCTCAATCGTGCTAATACTTCGCTAGATGTTAATGTTCCCAAAACTGCCTTCACCTGTTAACCCCGAAACTGTGACTAACACCAGACTCTAAACGCATATAGAATCGTCATCCTCAGAGTGAGCTAAACTAAGGAATTTCTGGAGAGTTTATGCTAGTAACGTTTGTGCTGATTACCTGACGCTGGCAACGATTGGCAATCGACTGAAAAGCTGCTGGCTTTAACGGCCATGAAATGCCTTCAGTTGCCACGAAATGCTGCTGTATTCAATTGCCATGTCATGTAGCTGGCTGCAATTGCTATGAAATGTTGTTGTCTTTAATTGCCATGCCGTATCACGCTTAGGGCCACCATCCAGCAATATGGAGATGAGCGTGTCTGGGAAAAAGCAACCAATAAACCGCTGAATTCATGTCCATCGAAGCTGAGCGGGGCGATTCTATTGGCTGTTGATTCCTAGCTCCGCTCATCTCCGTTTTGGTGAATGATGGCCCTTGGACTTTGATTCGATGGACAGCAAAGAGTTGCAGCTTTTTAGTAACTAATCAGCATCGCTATGACGATTCAACATGCGATAGGTCTAGCGCTGGTAGCATCTAGTAAATGACTAGGATGCTGCTGCTTAAAGTTGTCCATAAAATGTCACGCTTAGCTGTCTTTTATCGTGCGCTACTATATCCATTTTTTTGGGCAGCTCCACGGCTACCGACTCGCAGCCGAAAACATAGCGGACGTCGCGGGTATCCAGACAGCATATGACGCGTACCTCAAGTGGTCGAGCGAAAACGACGCCGAAAAAAAATTGCCTGGCCTATCTTACACACCGCAGCAGATGTTCTGGATCAGTGCAGGTACCTCTTGGTGCGCGAAGCTTCAAACGGCTGGCTTGAGGAATTCCGTTATGGTCGACGCGCACAGTCCTCCCATGTTCCGTGTTAACGCGGTTTTTGCCAACCGACCAGAATTTGCAAATGACTTCAAATGCAGGCGTGGCTCTGGCATGAACCCCGTCAAAAAATGTTCCTTATGGTAATGGTTTGAGTGACATTTTAGATTTAGGGTATAGATCTCACATATTTATATTACATTTTAAATTTAAGGTTTAGGTTTTAGTTTTTAGGTTCAAGGTCGAAACTCGGCTTGATCGATAATAATCGTTGCTGAACTTGTATATAATTCACTTTCTTTTTTTGCGTCAAAAGCCTTCGACCGTGATTGACTGAAGCGGTAAAAGGCAAAATAGATTTCTCATTCGAAGCCAAGAAATTGACTCGGGACTGTTTGCGAGTGAATTTCAACAGTAAATGTCTTCATAATAAATTAATGGATCAGTTCTGGAAACAGCTTGAAATATTTATTGGAGCCGATATAACGGTAGGCTGTCGAAATCCACAAAGTTCAGAAATGACGTACCCAAAACTTCGACGCGTTAACGTTTAGACAGTTTTTGCTATTAACAGATGGCACCAAAAGCTTCCATTTGAATGAAATATCTCATCAGCCATATGGCCAAAAATTTCAATCCATGGGGTGTTTGTTTTCAAATGATTCTTAACTCATTTGTCAATATAAAACGTTGCTCTTCTTACATTGACAATGTCACCCTTGTTACATTGACAAATAAGTTAAAAATCGTTAAAATAAACACCCCTTCCATTTGAATTCATGGACATTGGGCCAATGACATTTTCTATTTGATTGGAAGATGTGTGTCATCTGTTAATATCAAATGCAGTCAAGCTGTCAACGCTCCCAATTTGTTGTGCGGTAACATTTTCGAGTTAAGACTTTTCGGGAGTGTTTCACTTTCGAATTGTGAGAGACTGCCAATGCATTATTTGGTAATGTTTGGGTTAACCCTGGGAAATTCTGTTCTACGATAAAGAAATTTTAAAAAAATCGCAACAATGTACATCAAAGTCGCAAAAAATGTTTCGTTCCAAATTCATTTTCACTTGATCCAATCACTTGTAAAAATTCTCCGATAATAAAGAATTTTCCATAATTGATACTTCCTTCGGAAATACGATAGTTTCCTATCCAAGCATTTCCTTTTTTTTTCTTGGGGTATTAGTTTTATTTTATCCTTGTCATCATAAATGGACTCGCCACCATTGTGGGAAAGTGTGAATCCCATTGTGATTCTCTTCTACCGCATTCACCGCTGTCCCGGTGGACAAAAACCGCGACCGGATATCCGACACTGCGCGTACGCCCGAAAAATATAAATAAAGAAAAAACACGTTGGCGGCAAGAGGGTGAGAAGAAGAGCGCGAGTGAGAGCGAGGGCGTTGAGGGCTTACGATTCGTTAAGTTTATTAACCCGCTCCGCATTATTGCGTGATTTTTCAAGTCCTCTTAAAAAAAATATGGCGTATTTTAAAAGGCTCCAATTCCCATTTGCATTTACCATGACAATTAATAAGTGACATTGTTAAATTCTAAAAGTGACAGGAATGTATTTGATCACTTCGTGCTTCTCGCATGGCCAACTATAGCTGAGATGTTCGAGAGTATCGAGTGCCAAAAACTTACATGTGCTTGCCGAAGATCATAAATCATACAATCTTGTCTAGAGAACTACACGTCGCACAAATATTGAGAAAACAAAAAATTCTGATTTTTTTTGTGATTTTCAAAAATCTGTAAATATCTGTTAACATTTTTTTTTAACAAGAGACTTCAAGCTTCAAAATATCTTTTCAATGATCTCTGATGATCATTTTTCAGATAATTATATATATATATATATATATATGATTGAGGATTTTCTATTTAAAATAATTTATCGATAACTCTTCGATCTAATTATTAATACAGATTGACGTGTTCCAATTTCAGTATATTTGATTTTCTCAGATTTTAATCGCATTTTAATCGCAATGCGTTTCTCCCCCTTATTTCAGATTTAATTTAATTCCAAAATTAAATCTAAAATCATATTAAATTGAGTCAACTGTACGATTAAAATCTGAAAATCTCAAGTACATCAATAATTAGATGAAAATGTTGTGAATGAATAATTTTCGAGAGAAAATCTTCAATCGAATATTCAACTATGTCTATTTTTCCTCGTACGAAATGAATCCATTAATCCTGCCCGATGTATGATTTTTTTCCAAATTTTTCGAATGTTTTGACGTTCTCATTGAAATTTGAGTAGAAAAAAAAAATAGCCAACTTCCGAAAAATGTATCATAGTATTTTTAGAATGTTTACAATATTTTCGAATACGACTTTGAAAAAAATTTATTTACATGTGTATGTGTCTATAGAAGAGTGTTTGTTGAACGGACAATTTCGAAATTGCTGGACGGATTTTGGATCGAAGATTCGTGTGGATTCAAGAGAACAATCAAGAACTTCGCATCAAATGATTTACCAAAACGGATGACGAAAGATAAACATTTCCATTAGTTAACCACAGGTGTTTCCTCAAACATATCGATCACCTTCACTTTTTTTCCTCGTACAATGTTTGTTCGGGTTTGGGAGACGGATTGATCGACATTTCCACTTGGTTGGATCGGTGTTTTGAGGAAAATTGACGGGAGTAGAAAACAGAGCGTTGCGTCGTGTTATTTTACAATAGAACCGAATGCTAGGGTAATATCTTCATCTAGGATTTACTTAAAACCAGCAATCTCAGACCTGTTCGCGACATTTACTAAGAGACACCATGGGGAGGCGAAAGATCATAGTGATGTCCGCAGTCTGGGCGAGTTTCGCAACTACTGCCGTAAGCATTGGTGAGCAACGATAAACAATATTTTATCAACAAACATCACTGATCAGATGGAAGCTTGTAGATAAATTAGTTTTTCATTTTATTTCGTCTTCCTCTGTATCCTGCCGATGCATCATTGTGATAATGTTTTGGTTAACCTCGACAAATTCTTTTCTAAAATAAAATGATTTTTTTTTCACACCGCAAAAATATACACCAAAGACACAAAAATTCTTTTCTTCCAAATTAATTTTCCTTCGATCCAACAACGAATACTTCCATTGAAAACCCAAAAGTTTCCAATTCATGCATTTCCTTTCTTTTTTTTTCATCTATTTGTTTCACTTCATCCTTGTCACCATAAATGGCCCCGTTCGGGCCATTGTGAGATAAAATGCGAATCCCATTGTGATTCTCTCCTATCGCATTCACCGCTGTCCCGGTGGACAAAAACACCGCGACCGGATATCGGACATTGTGCGTGCACCCGAAAAATGGCAAAAAAGAAAACGCTCGTGGCAATAGGGTGAGAAGAAGAGCGAGAGAGAGAAAGAGAGAGAGAGAGAAAGAGAGAGAGAGAGAGAGAGGGAGAGAGAGAGAGAGAGAGAACAAGGACGTAGGGGGCTTACGATTCGATACGTTTATTAATTCGCTCCGCATTATTGTGTACCTTGGAAAAAAGGGGTTGCTCTCAGCTGGTAGCGTAGCTTCGTGCGAACGGCCCTTCCCGCTTGTCAATGTATACACAAATTGAGCGAAGAGGAATACGAGATGAGAGCACGGGCCGGCGAGCTCACCCCGTGGTCGCGGGGGGTGAGGGGCGGGAAGAGGGGGGGGGTAGAGCTGATGAGAGGAACACATGAGAAGCGACGGGGTGTGGAGCGTGGCTCGTAAAAACAAGACCATTGTTGAAACGTTGAAAAGCGGACAGGGCCAAAAGGGAGAAAACAACACTAACTGGGCTATGTGTAGCATGTACAGGGTGGTCCAAAAGTCGCGGATCAACGGAAGTGCGGAAGTAGGGGTATGTCCATTAACCCTAGAACTATTGGGAGTACAAATTAATTCGGTCCGTTTTTTTGTGGTAAAAAATCCATTTATTTCAAAATAAAAGGTATAAATAGATTAATCAAAGTATTGTCCATCGCTGGCTACTACTTTTTCCCCACCTCTCAGGCAATTTTCGAATTCCATGTTGAAAAAAGTCTCGTCTTTTGAGGCGATCCAAGTTTTGAGGCAATTTTCGATTTATGCGAAAGAAGTGAACCGGTGAGCTGCTAAATCCTGCTGCATCCGTCGGAACAACCAGTAATCAGAAGGAGCAATGTCCGGAGAATACGGCGGGTGCGGTAAAATATCCCATTTGAGCGTTTCCAAATATTTTTTTAACGACTTTTGCGACATGAGGCCGAGCGTTGTCATGCAGAAGAATAATTTTGTCATGTCTTTGCTCGTATTCCGGCCGTTTTTCTCGTAACGCACGGCTCAAACGAATCAATTGTAGTCTATACCGATCGCCCGTAATGGAATCGCCAGGTTGTAGCAGCTCATTGGCTCATTTGGCTGTCAGGGCGAGGCTTGTCTTCAACGCTGAAATCACCGTTCTAAAAGCGTCGAAACCATTCCCTACATGATTTATCAGTTGGATCATCATCACCATAAACTTCAACAAGCATTCGATGCGCTTCAGCTGCACTTTTCTTCCAATTAAAGAAGAAAAGTAAAACTTCCCGCAAATGCTGCTTAGTTAACACAAAATTTGACATATTCAACACAGTAAAAAACAAGGTTTTTAATGGAACTCAAAGCGATATCAACTGAATGTTATTGACAGATGTCTAACCTCACTAAAACCACCGAAATCAGCTATCACTATGAAACATTCATAACAGCCAGAGCCTTCTCTTGAAAACGGACCGAATGAATTTGTACTCCCAATAAAAACCCATTTTTTTCTACCTTTAAACTACAAACCGGAGTAAATATTTACCCCACGCGTTTCATGTTCGGAAAATCGTTCTGAAGGCAGTAATGAGACTCGTAAGTACATGGAAACTCTTCGCTTTTTTATGCAGAAGAGAATGGTGAAAAGAAAATTCAATTTCATTAAAGTTTAGTCGGTGAAAAATCGATTTAAATACCCGAGAGTGCTAAAAAAGAAATGGCCAAAACGTCATTTTGCAAACAAAAATTCATATCTGTTCTAATCAATCGATTTTTAAATTTCAAACACAGTTGTAACGCGAACACATCAGACTTCTAGAAAAATTATCATCACGATGATCGTTTTGTCATTTTGCGGACACTCGATGACATTCAAACGGCTCCAATCGACCAGCTAAAGGCTATTTCAGTATCCGAGTTCCAGCACTGCTATGAGGATTGGAATAACCGTATCCAGCGCTGTGTGGCTTCGCAAGGAAGTTATTTCGAGGGAGACAATATTGAATTGTAATTCTATTCGAATTAAAAAAAAATTGATAAATCAAACAGTCTCGTTACTTAAGGTAGTTGTCTCACCACAGTGACGTTGAAAAGTTTATTCTCCGCTCAATCGATGAAAACTTCGAAATATTGCGGAATATCCTTATAGTATAGGTTGTACATTAGACTGGCTCAAAAAACAAAACTCCCCGTTTGGGGCTATTACCCCTTGAAATATTACTCGATAATGAAACAAAGAAGCTCGCGAAAGGAGCAGCCTGTAGGTTAAGGGGTTACGTGGGTTTCGAAGCCAAAAAAAGCATATTTTCTCTATTTTTTTAAATATAATATATAAATTATTTTATTCAATTATTTTATTCACTTAAATCGCCATATCTCTGAAACTAGACGGTCAAAATTCTCGATTTTTTCTTACCCACTTCTTATGTTGCTCTATAATTAAGGGGCCAGTCCACTTTGGAGCCACGAAAAAAAGGCTATTTTCGCGATTTTTTTTTGAGGATTTTATAAAAGATATGAATATAAAAGTTGTTGGGCTTGATAAATAAAGTCTTAAAATACATAAAAAAAATGTTTAATTCATTTTTATTCATTTTTAAGTACAAAAACTATAGTTTAACGTAACGCCTTAAAAATAGGTGGGCTAGGTAGCTCCATCACAACTCGGCAACGACTTGTCTGAAACAAAAAAATCAAAGTCCATTAGATTCAGTATGACACCAGCTACAAAATGACCCTCGGATATAAAGTTTTATCAAAAAATAAAAAAATGGCAGATGAAAAACGAAAAAAGTAAAAAAAAACGCGTTTGTTTCGCAGTTTTTCGCAAAAAAAAGAGTAAAAATCAAAATTTTAAAACCATCGAGGGTCATCTTGTTGCGAGTCATGTTTACAATATGTGGTTCAAATTTCAAGAGAATCGGTTTATTAGTTTTAGAGATACGATGGAGCTAAATTTTGAAAACGTTGTTTCGAGAAAAACGCGTTTGAAGTTTATACTATGATGAACTCTTACCTAAACTCAATCGGCAATTCCTGCACCGTACGGAATCCCTTCAGATTGCTCATCATCGTCGATTTCTTCAAGTCTTGCCTGCTTTCGTTTGGTTCTGGTCTCTTTTGAGCACTCAGAACTGCGGCGGTTTGCAGAGCGAACACGCTCAGGTAGACGAAATGAGGTCCTGACGTTCAGGTAAAAAAAAAATACTTAGAGAGCTCGGATTTTCATAAAATGTTGACACAATATTTCTGAATGTATGTACTTTCGAAAACAGTGAAAAAAAAATCGATTTTTTGACATTTTCAAAGTGGACTGGCCCCTTAAAACTTTGGGAGAATATTCTAGACATATTGTACTATTAGATAATAAAATTTGAGAAAAAAAAATGGATTTTTTGAAATTGTCAAACCCACGTAGCCACTTAAATCGCCATATCTCTGAAACTAGACGGTCAAAATTCTCGATTTTTTCTTACCCACTTCTTCATATGTTCCTCTGTAATTAAGAATTAAAAAAAAAAAAATCTGTAGAAAAGTTTCGAAGTTATTGCGTGAAATGTGACATTTTTCACTGCTCCCCATAAGAACACGTGTAAAACCGTGCAATCTTTGATTGCCAATATCTCGAATACACAATGGTGAAACCTTTTGAAATTTTGCATGTAATCACTCAATAGAGTCCTGAATGGGTCCTCAAAATAAAAAAAAATAAAAAATTATACAAAAAAGCCTTGGCGAGACTACTACCTTAATTAACACACCTCGTATATATCCCGTAGTGAACTATAAATAAAGTACGTTCCGAGCGTATTGCGCGACAAATGAATTATTCGCGCCACGAGTAATATCCGTCAAGCAATTCGCCTCGTGTCGACACAAGACCAGGCAAACGCGCGAGCGAAATCGATTCTCTGGAAAAGTGGTTAACAAGTCATTTGGAATCTGTTTTTGAGGCGCTCCACTAGTCAGAGCTTCTCCAACACTACCCCGCACTCGGTTTATATATTTATATGGGAAACGAGCGAAGTTGACGCCGGTCATCTCGTATGCAGACCACACCGGGTTGGATGGCACGAAAGAGGATATCGGATATACGTAGATAGCTTGTGCACACAGTTTAGAGGTATATTGCCCAGTAGGATGGGAGGGTGTACGGTTTTATGTATAAACACTGCTGCCTATACAGGGTGGCCCGAAAAGTCACGCTCGAAAGAAATATCACGATGACTCGAATCCAATATAGTGCTGAAGTTCGTATCTTTGGAAGGCAATGACAATTCTTCTTGATTTTCTTCATTTCTTTCTTTATTTCTTTATTTTTACTTATTCTTTCTTATTTTTTTCTTTTTTTCATTCTTTCATTTTTTTATTTATTTTTATTTCTTGTCTTTCTTCTTTTTTTTTATTTTTTTTTTATTCTCCATTTCTTTATTTGTCTCTTATCGTCCATTTTATTTTTACTTATTTACTTTCTTTATTTTTTATTTATTGTCTAAAATCCTATTTTTTTGTTAATTTTGGTTGTACATTTTTAAGAAGGATCCTCGAAAATATCTCAGTAATTTTCGTACTCTGAATGGGGCAAAAAAAATCGGCTAGGGGAAGCCTGGGGCACAGTGTGTCACTTTTTTTCCAACGAATTTTTACTCTTACCAAAGTCGTCTGATTAGAAAAAAAAAAGGTCATAACCGATTTTATAGACCTCTGGGCGTACAATAAAGCTACTATATTTTTTTGCAAAAAGATTGAAAATCGTAAAATAATGGGATCGAAAAAAAAATTTGCGGATTGGCTCATTGTGCCCCACGGGTACGATGTGTCAGATAGGTGGGTACAGTGTGCCAAGTGCTGCGAAACGTAGGGTACAACGAGCCAGTCGAAACTCTTATATTTTCCTAACATAGATAACAGATTTTCATACATACCGATCATTTCACAACGGGTATTATTTGCCAATAACATTGGAAGTTGACTTCAATATTAAAGTCGTTGCATTTTCCATAAACGGACAACTGCCGCCAAAATCTTCCTCAACGACCACGCCAAATCTTCGCCATTAAGCAATATGTTTCAATTAAAAAATTAATTTAAATCGTGTATTTATATAATAAATTGTACCTAAAGTTTCATAAACGTAAAACATTTTCTTCCGTTAAAAAAAAAAAACGATAAAAATTGGCTATTTTTCATCGTCTACATGAATTTCCGCCCTTAAAAATAGAATGAATTTTCATTGCGTTCCAACGAAATATTTTATTTACTGAATTTCCCACATTTTCTTCGACATATAGCAATAAAAAATCCCACGATCATTTTTAAAGTTTCTTATTTAGCGATCCACAATACACATCTGCAAAATACGATTTTCGATATTAATAAAAATGAAGAAGTAAACAAAAATCGTTGCATTCCAACGTTTCAAACTTCAAGCCCATAAAATTATGATCCAAAAAGTCATTACAAATTCATTTTATTTCACTCCGTACGATAATGGACTTTTTACGCACGCGAAGCGTGAGTAGAAAGACCCATTTTCACACCGCGTACAACAAAATTTCATACAATACTCGACGAAAAAACTTTTTCCTACCTCGTGTGATTGCAACACTCGTGCCTTCGACTCATGCTGCAAACTCACACTCGTTAGAAAAAGTTTTTTCGTCCTCGTGTCATAATGTACTATTAAGGGGCCAGTCCACTTTGAAAATTTCAAAAAATCGATTTCTTTTTTTTACTGTTTTCGAAAGTACATACATTCAGAAATATTGCGTCAATATTGCCGATTGAGTTTAAGTAAGAGTTTTTCATAGTATAAACTTCAAACGCGTTTTTCTCGAAACAACGTTTTCAAAATCTAGCTCCATCGTATCTCTAAAACTAATAAACCGATTCTCTTGAAATTTGAACCACATATTGTAAACATGATTCGCAACAAGATGACCCTCGATGGTTTTAAAATTTTGATTTTTACTCTTTTTTTTGCGAAAAACTGCGAAAAAACGCGTTTTTTTTACTTTTTTCGTTTTTCATCTGCCATTTTTTTATTTTTTGATAAAACTTTATATCCGAGGGTCATTTTGTAGCTGGTGTCATACTGAATCTAATGGACTTTGATTTTTATGTTTCAGACAAGCCGTTGCCGAGTTGTGATGGAGCTACCTAGCCCACCTATTTTTGAGGCGTTACGTTAAACTATAGTTTTTGTACTTTAAAATGAATAAAAATGAATTAAAATTTTTTTTTTAATGTATTTCAAGACTTTATTTATCAACCCCAACAACTTTTATATTCATATATTTTATAAAATCCTCAAAAAAAAAATCGCGAAAATAGCCTTTTTTTTGTGGATCCAAAGTGGACTGGCCCCTTAATCTAAGGACTCACGATGACAATTATGAAGGCTACATTTTTATGTTACTGGTAAGTAGTTTTTTTTTTATTAATTTTTTTTTCTACAGCTCGGAACGGATTTTCCCAAAATTTTGGAAAAAAATTCATAGCTTTGGAATGGTTGAGAAACGGACCAACCTGTATATGAACTTTTTGGTTGGAAATGATCTTGACTATCTCCCCACTTTGTTTGATCCATGACTTTTGGATCACCCTGTATATAGGGATGTTACACCTGCGGTATATCGATACAAACTTCACTCTCGTTAGGAATGAATATTCGATCCTCGTCGGTTTAGTGCTCGCCCGCTACCGATGTTACCTTTCCGGTAAATAAGAGTCCGATTGGTCGGTTAAGGGCGACCATAAAGTGGCTTGGGATTCTCGTAAATGATGGCAGGTCCATCACCGCACAACATCCTGCGCTTTTACCCCCCCCCCCCCCCCCCCCCCCCCCCCTCGAGCTAATTCCGCGTGGCCCGGACACGTGCGTGCACCGGGTGAACCGGCGTTTTTTTTTCTTTCCACGGAACATACTGCCAATTCGGTTGATGAAGAACAGTTTCGAAGTGCCATAATTTCGGTCATTTTCTAGCTGAGAACGTTTTTTTTTTTTTTTTTCTCGACCTTGATGGAGAGTTCTAGCCAAATCTCACCAAATCTTATTTAGGGGAGGGGGCTTCAATGAACATCTCACGTCAACTTTGCAATTCAGAAAATATACTATTATAACATTTTGTAAGGCACAGGGTGCAAATGTCGACACCTCAAGGCATAATTCATTCTAGAAGGGAAAATATTTTAAGAAAACAAGAATAATAACACCATTGCAATTGCTTCGTTATATTTGGTAACAATCAGACTTATTAAGTATATTCATCCTTTGTGATAAACATTTTTTTTTAAACCCATGGATCGAGTAGGGATGATGGTGTCGGGGCACTACCCTACCCTACTTTTTTAACTAAATAACACTAAATCAAAGCCGTTATTGTACACCTTAAACGCAGTATCATTTTTCTCCTCTTCTTCTTTCACAGAAAAAAAATGTATTTGATAGAACATTCGATCGGTATGTCTTTATTAGTGGTATGAAGCAAAATACATGAACATATCGAACAAATGTAATTTGAAATGGAAATGTAATTTGAAATTCAATGTCATTTGAAAATTATGGAGAAAATTTCACGTGCGGGGGAGGGCGGGAGGAGTGTCTCCACATCTCACCAAATCTCACTATTAACTACGAAAATTTATTGACAAAAAAAAAACGAAGAAAAAGCACCGATCTCGAAGTTAAATGTCCTCTTCCTCGGACGTCAAATTTCCCTAATTAAACGTACGATACTAAAGTGGCCAATGAAAAAAAAAAAAAAGGAACTCACGTTTAAAGTCCTTCGTTGTAGATCGCGGTTGAACCACCAAAATCGACGTCTCGCTGATTACTCGTTTCTTCCCTCACAGTAGTACAAGCGAGATCACGTGCACGATTAATTTTTTTCCTTTTTCACTGTTAAACACACTTGTTGGCTCACACTCGAAGCACTCTCGCGGCATATATATCCAAGCCAATTATGATTATCTCCGATGTGAATCTTCACTTGGCGAAAGAAATTTTCGACGGGGTAGGCACAACGAAAGAACAAAAATCTTTTTTTTTATTACATGCGTCGAAACTTTTGGATTACGTATACTTCGATATTGGAAGAAAAAAAAAACGATTCAAAATTATATATTTATTTTCAGACAAATTATATATATATAAAAAAATAAAAAATATATATATGAGTGTACATATATGAATTTTAAATTAATTTAGTTATTTTTTAGTTATTTTTCATTTATATGAAAATATAATTGATATAGCTTAAACTGTTTGTTTTAATAATTATATATGATTATTTATTTTTAGAGAGATTATAAATATTTTGAAAAATATAGATATTTATATTTATTAAATTTTATATATTATATATATTATTATATGTATTATATATAATTTTATTTAGTGCATTTATCGAAAAAAAATGTTTTATTCCACTCGGTACGATAATGGCCGTTTTATGTACGCTTCGCGTGCGTAAAACTCCCGTTTTCGCGCCTCGTAAAATAAAATTTCGTAAAACACTCGACGAAAAAACGTTTTTCTAAACTCGTGCGATTGCAACACTCGCCTTCGGCTCGTGCTACCCAACAATCCAAAACAACCCAAATAAACACACTCTCGTTAAAAAAAGTTTTTTCGTCCTTGTATCATAATGTACTATTTCACATAGTCTAAAGTATTTAAAAAAATATATTTATATATATTTATTCATTTTCATACAGATCATAGATGTTGCGTAAAAGAAATGTTTGTATAATATCAATTTTATAAATTTCTACTTTTACGCAGAACGTATATAATTTATATGAATAGGATATTAATATTTTTATTTTTTCTCTAATTTATACATTTATATATATATATATATATATATATGTGTGTGTGTGTATTACTGCTAGTTTATATTTTATTCATTTATTTAAAAATATCTATAATATAGATGGCAGTATTTTCTTTTTTCTTTAAATTTTCGACCTCTCGATATAATTAACTAGCTTCCGCCCGCGTGGAATTTGGTCCACAGAAACATCATTTCGAATTACAGCCCTTATTACGTGTTGTTTCAAAAAATCCTAAAATATGCATTTAATGTTTGTTTTGAAGAATATACCAAATTTCAAGTTGACATACGCGAGGAATTTTCCATACAAACTTTTACATCCCGTTTCATCATTTTAGGAGTAGATTTTCGAAAAATCCTTTCTCAGTGCAACTGTTCACCTTGAAAGGTGTAGTCAGTGCAGCCAGTGCAGTCAGTCAGTCACGCAACTGTTTAATATGTATTTTTAATACATTCTAAAATGTTTTTTTTTTTCACAAAAGTAAAACGTATCTCACGTCCAAAAATCCATCTCCCCTCGCCTCGTAAGGAAACACATCAACCAAGCTTGTCCCGTGCGGAATTTGACTTCGAGCTCTGATAGGGTTCATCTTAATTTTTCCTTACTTTATTGAGGCTCTAGTCTGGAAGCCTCGCATGCGCCATCAGTGGCCGGTCACACTTTGCTACCGAGGGCCATTGAAGGCAAAATAAACAGGGCCTTTAAAATTGCCTAAACGGTGCCTCATAAGAAATTATTGCAGCCATTTGCGTACGTGCGCGCGTGTGTGTGTGCACTGTGAAAAAGAAATGTGTTATTTCAATACATTCGAGGCTTACAATTCTGTCGCATATTTTGACACGTTTGATCCCGCGCGTTGTTCCAATGAACGCACACTGCATGCGTGTTGGTTCAAGGCAATTACAGCTCTTCTACCGAACGCATAGTTTAATTATTATATTTAATCGATCTCGATAATTATTATGCAATAAATTCTTTAGACAAGCAATTTATAACTATTTAACTATTAAATCTATAGTTAGATGAACTATCTAACTATCTAATCTACAATTAGATGAACTATCCAACTATCCAATGTATAATTAGATGATTTATCGAATTATGTAATCTATAGTTAGATGAACTATCTAACTATCTAATCTATAATTCGATGAACTATCTAACTATCTAATCTACAATTAGCTGAACTATCCAACTATCCAATGTATAGTTAGATGATTTATCGAACTATGCAATCTATAGTTAGATGAACTATCTAACCTGTAGTTGGTTGAACTATCTAACTATCTAGTCTATAGTTGGTTGAACAATCTGATTATCTAATCGATAATTCTATATATTAGATAGTTCGATGAACTATCTAATATATAGTTAGATAAACTATCCAACTATCTAATCTATAATTAAATGAACCATTATCTAATTATTATCTAACTGTCCAATCTAAAATTAGATGAACTATCTAACTATCTAATCGATAGTTAGATAATCTATCTGATCTATAGTTAGATTAATTATCCATTTAATCTATCGTTAGATGAACTATCGAAATATCTAATCTACAGTCAGATATTCTGTCTATTTATCTAAACTATAATCAGATGAACTATGTAGTTATCTATCTAGTTATCTATACCTAGATGAACTATCCAACTGTCTAATCTATAGTTATATGAACTATCTAACTATCGAATCTATCTAACCTTTAATTGGATGAACAATCTAATTATCTAATACATCGTTAGAAGAACGATGCAGCTAACGAATCTATAGTTAGATGAACTATCTAATCTATAGTTAGATGAACCATTTAATCTATAGTTAGATGAACTATCTAATCTATAGTTAAATGAAGTATCTAATCTATAGTTAGATGAACTATCTAATCTGTAGTTAGACGAACTATCTAATCTATAGTTAGATGAACCATTTAATCTATAGTTAGATGAACTATCTAATCTATAGTTAGATGAACTATCTAATCTAATGAACGCACACTGCATGCATGTTGATTCAAGGCAATCACATATCTTCTACCAAACGCATAGTTTAATTATTATATTTAATCCATCTCGATAATTATTATGCAACAAATTCTTTAGCCAAGCAATTTATACTGATTTGTCCCTATAATAGCAAAGTCTCGAAGTATTGGGGAAATCGCTACTAGGCAATCTACAACTACACCCCTTAAAAGCATTTACTTGGTCTCCGTACTTAGACCATAGTTTTAGTCATCCTACCTACCCTAACATTCCCTGATAGGGGCACGGTCCAGATCTTTTAGGAAAAATCCTACTATGGAATCCACAAATAATCCATTGAAGGCCACGAATTGTATTAGGTATTACCCTGCCAATTTTCCAAACGGGGTGCCTGGTGCTTCAATAACTATCTGTACAACACTCGTATCCGGGCCAGTAAACGTTGCATCTTTGAAAATTCGACGTGATTTTCACGAACACTCGTGCACACACACACACACACACATGCAAGAATTTTCGAGAGCTAGGATAGAGATTGTAGCAGCCCTCTTCTCGATGCAACTCTCTTGCCTTCCACCCTCCCAAACCGCCCCCTTTGGCCGCCCCTTCACGGTCTTCGAAAGCTCGCTCTTTCGAGTTCGTTCGCGCAAGTAGAGAAAGTACTTGAACGTACAGACACGGGGATGAGTCAGCTCTTAGAGGAACCAAGTAACGCAAGAAGAGACGAAACGAGCGAATTGAGAAGGGGTTGGGGGGGCAGCGTGAAAAATAAATGAATTTAAACGTGACCAATGGGGACTATTTTTATGATATTTGTACCATTGTTATTATCATGGATAATTCAATCACGATTGTAATCGTCGTGAAACATATTGTTACAATTGTATGTATTATTGATATATATCGATATTGACCGATATAAAACCGAATTATAATAATAATATTATCATATAAACCATAATAATATAAGAATATATATTTAATGATATATTATAATAGTTTATTATATTATAATAATTATATAATTTAGTATATTTATATATTAAATATATCAATTTAAATGTTAATAATAATATAATTTAATATATCAAATTAATTTATAATATATTATAATAATTCTTTATTATATAATATAATATGCTTATGCATAATTAGTATAGTTTATATTGTTATAAATTTATAAATTATAATATTATTATTATATTTTTATAGATATATAAGCTTATATTTATAAATACATAAAATTATATTTATAAAAATATGATAATATATATATATATGAAGCATACCTCCATGAAAAAATATGAAAAAAATATCATTTATACTGGACCACGAATTTTTTGCTTCGAAAGTGGATTCTATTTTTTTTAAAGACGATTGCCATTTCTTATTTTTTTCAAAAAATTGTCGAAAATAGAGTGACCTATTCTATGATTTTTAAGACTGGTCTCATCGTGGGCTCATTTTTCCTTGTATTTTTTTTTCGAATTAATCATATTTTTTTAAGAAGATTTCATCATTTTAATCTGGAAACAATGTTCTCTTTTAAGAATTCGAAAAAAATAGAAAGAAAAATGAGCCCACGATGAGACTAGTCTTAAAAATCATAGAATGTAACACCCTATTTTGAAGAATTTTTTGAATAAAATAAAAAATGGCAATCATCTTTGAAGAAAAGATGATTGTCTTCGAAAGTTTCCACTTTCGAAGCAAAAAATACGTGGTCCAGTATAATTGATAATTTTTTTCATATTTTTTTTTCATGAGAGTATGCTTCATAATGAAAAAAAGATATATATTGACATTCGTCGATATCTCAATTAGTTCAGGAGTCATCAGCGTTTAAACGTTTCCAAAACTTTCGAAATCGAAATTTTTCAGAAACTTATAAGTCCTAAAAGAAAAAAGATAAAAATCTAAAAATTGGTGTTCATATTCCTTCCATGGGGTACAATTTTACAAAAAAAAAGTTAAAAAAAAGCTCGCTGAAATAACGTGGAATGCCTCATAAATGTTATTATATTTTTATAAATATAAAAATGAAAGTTATAAACGACAATATTATTATTGTATCTTTCATCAATATATATTTTTACATTCATAAATTGGAATAAAATGCAACACAATTTAATATTGTATATTATTATACAATATATTATTGTTGATGTTACAATGATGTTGAATTATTAAAAGAACGTGCATCAAAAAGTGTTCTAGTTGAGGTAAAAGGAATGTTAAATCCTCAATTAAAAGTACGTGGCCCTTTTTTATCACCATCAAACATTCACCCCGTCAAATTTTCGGCAATTATACCCAAACTTGGAAAATCACTAAAAAAAAAAAAATCACTGAAACACACATGTACATACATACGTGCTTAAGGTATTACACATTTACGACGAGAACTCGCCCTTTGCACGATACAACGAAGAAAACTTTCCTCGAATTTAACACTGACAGGACCTCGCAAATTCACTTAGTCTCTCTCGGACAATTCGAGCCGGACTTACGAAGAGAAAGTCTTACGACAAAGGGCGGTCATCAGGACGCAGGGTGGGAAAATGGTAATGCTTCGAATACGATAATCCGAGCGAGCCAATCCACCAAATGGAATAGGGGACCTCGAGGAAACGGGAGCCTCGGCATCTCGTTGCTTCGAGTGGGCGAAGGGAATATGAGGAAAGTACACCCAAATGGGGATGTACGTTATTGCTTTCTATCCATAGATATACGTTATCAAGTATAAAAATATACGAGCATACGTATATCGGTTCTCTGTATTTTTTTTATATACAAATCGTTTTTTTTAGGGGTCTGAACGAGCTTGAAATTTTGAAAATATGATTTTTCCATCCCATTGCTTTATCACCGGGGGTGGTTAACTTGAATTTGGAACGAAGTTTTTTTTTTTTTTGAATATTCGACAAATTGACCGAGTCGTGAAAAATTTTCGTTGAGGATCAGATTGCTCAATGCTCGTTTTTTTTTTGTCTCTAAATTATGTTTTACGAAACGGGGTAAGTCGTATCTCAAAATCTATTCGTCCGATTCACTTCAAATTCGGACGGAGCAAAGTTTATAACTTTTGTTATCGCATGAAAATTGAGCTTTTTTTCTACAGCTTGTCATTTTCATAATTTTCGAAATCGCAAAAAAAGCATCCGGTCGTACGAAACTTTTATTGAATTTTTTTCATTTGACATGAGCTTTGTTTAAATAATAATTCCATTGTTTATAAATATTTTCCAATAAAAAAAAAACAAAAAGCCTCAAACTTGTGACGACTGCGTATGAATTCTGTGTAAAATCCCGACCTCCTTATCCCGATACTCCGACCAAGAAAAAATATTGAAGATCAACCTGTTTTTTTGGGCCTCAATAATTCATGAAAAAAAAATATACAGAGTGTTTGGCGCATGGACTGACTTTTGTGGGGATTGGAGGGGGTCATTTGCTAATTTTTTCACCCTTAGACACTATGTCCTAAGTGTCACGGTAATTGAGCTATGCTTTTTTTTCGTTTTTTTTTTAATTACCCGAAATTTCGCCTTTAAATCGTCATAACTTTTTTTTTGTTTCTGGTTTTAATAGTACAGAATAACTTTTGTTGCATGTCTGCAATGTATGTTTATTATAAATAAATTATTATTTCATACAGTTGGTTTCAAGAAAATGACTCATGGGCTTCCAAAGTCTTAAAAATGTGTAAATGTATGAAAAATATAAATTTCTAAATTCATTATAAAAGAAAGTAAAAGCTATGGTAAATGTTTACAAAATAATCCCCACCTCGGAGGGGGGTGGGAGGTGGGGGGATTTATAGAAAATGAGCCCCTGAACACGATGGTGAAGAGAAATCGCGGCGGTCACCCCCCTATAAAAAGTTATGCAGAAAAAACTAGATTTTAAATGAATAAAAAATAACACACACACACACGCGCACTCTGGAAGTGGGAGGTAGGGGGATTTGTCAAAAAAAAAGCTCTCCTGAGCACGATGCCGAAGAAAAAACGGCGCGGTCACTTCCCTCTCCTCCCCGTGCCCTCGTTGAAATTTTGTCAAAATGTATCATTTCAAAGACGAGACTGGAAATCGGCGAAAATGGTGTCTGTGTGGGTTTGTTTGGGTTTGTTTGTTCAGGTTTCCGGATTTCCGCGAACTTCAAAACTTCATAACTTTTTATGGCGAGCTGACCGCCGCAATTTCTCTTCACCATCGTGTTCAGGGGGATCATTTTCTCTAAATCCCCCCACCCTAGAGAGTGGTGGGGTTGGGGGTT
>OZ010718.1:26838608-26866063 GCA_963932345.1 Ophion ventricosus | reverse complement strand
AATAATGGAAGGAAGGTGTAAAAATAATCTCGTGACGGATAAAAATAAAATTCCAAATATCAAATTTCACACCTTAATCAAGACCAAGTTTGAGAAACGTTATTTTCTTCGCGATTTTTTTATTCTTCCTGATTCAAATAGCCATGTATCTCCATGATATTGCTAATTATATTCTCCTCTGATGTTACAAAATTGAAAGCACATGTACATGTGAACGAACAGCCAATTTCGTAATCGTACCGGTTTCCCGATTAATGACACTTCTGGCCGTACAGACATTTCTCAGGGATACCTAAGTTCCGATCGGATCACGATCGGGATATGATACGGATTCCCTAGAAGGGATAGCCTCAACGGAATCCAGATGGCGCCTACACGGAGAGAATTAAAAATTAATTTTTGTCGTGAATTTCACGGTAAAAATTACCGTGATATATTTCAATGTGGTGAGAAGTGAGAAAAGCATAATAATTCGTATGCGACAAGTTTTTTTTAACTCACGTTACAGAAAATTTCAAATACGTAGGTAAAATTTTACTATACAAGAAGGGTAGCGCGCACGATAATTTTTACCGAGAGCACAATACATTATCCTATAACACTCATTAAATTTCATAATAAATCTTAAAATAACTGTTATAAAGACGATACTTTTTTATAGACATTTTTGAAAGGCATAAAATAATAAAATGCACAGTAAAATTTCGCTGATATTATACATTTTTTAAATTTAATTTTTGCGTATTTTGTTACACATGAAAATTTACTAGAAAATCTGGTAAAATTTTCTATCTGAAGAAGAAATTTTATTTTATTTTCGTGAAAATCTGTGTTTTACTCAGTAATAATAAGCGAAGTTTCAGGTTTGTCATCTGGTTACCGTTACTGCACGGTAATTTTTAACATTTAATTCTCTCCGTGTACTACGTAGCACAAGGCGGAGACGTGGCGGCAAGAATTTGAAATACGTATTAAATACATTTTTGTTAGGAAATTAAATACATATTTTCGTAGTTTCAATGATCTCCATTTAATTTAAGTACGTAGAATAAATAACCTCTATCACTTTTCTCCAGGAAATATAAGTCTTTCAAGATAGACCGTCATAATTCCCAAGTGGAGCCTCTCCAATCATCAAAGTTCCAACCAAAAATGGTAAAAAAAAGACACAATAAAAATTCTGAAAAAATTCTAGCCACTCCAGTGTGAACCCATTCAACTTTTTATCCTCTTGACATTTCCCCTGAAACCCAATAGTTCTTCGACGACGCCTTTTTTTCTAAAACATGTCTTCCTCAGCTAAAAATGCAATACTATGGCGAAAAAAAATCGTACGAGACCTTCTAAAAAATAAAAATATCGCTTTTGATATTCTCTTAAAGTTTCCCATGGAAAAAGCCGAGGAAAAAATTTTCCACAAACTTTGCAGTTAATTTTCCACGGCCAAACAAACACAAACATGGCCACGTTCAAAATCGCGCACCGGGGCGAAAAAAAATCGTAGAGAATTTTCTAAAGAAGCAAAATAAAGGTAAACTTGTCCTCTTTAAAACGCCACTTCGGAAATTCAATTACCTTTATTTTTGAGTCCGCTATGTCAATTTTAGTGCGGTAAAAAATTTCGACTAGTGGGTACCTTTTTTTGTCCAGTACTGTATATATATATATATATGCACATGTGAAAATCCATTATTTTATTTCCCTTTCGCCTTTGCTTTTTATTTTCATTCCTCAAAAATGAGACCATTTACAAATGAAACACACGGACGGTTGTTATCGAAAAGTTTATTTGTCACAAGCGTAGGACGAGGGTGTTGGAAAAACGGCGCAAAAGAGAAGAAGGGTGCAAAAAAAAAAAAGAAATGGGAAATTTGTCCACGTCGAATGATAAAAGAGGAGAACGAGTGTCACGATTATTCAATGTCGTTTTCAACTTGTAATGTGTGTATATATATATATATATATATATATATATATATATACACACACATATATCCGTTGGGAAACGGACGAGCGGTAAAAAGTTTTTTTTCTCATCGGATAAGGAAAAAGGAACAAAAAAAAAGCCAAGACAGCAGAGAAAGCGTGACAGAGAGAGGAACGTCGAGGATAAAAAGAATGAAACGAACATAAAGAGATAACGCGTATATATATATATGTATGTGTATGTATGCATGGTTTTGTTGCGGCGAATTGGCAAAAATTGAGCGAGATGGAAATTTCGAGGGAAGAAAAAAAGTAGAGGGTGAAGAAGAAGGAGGCGAGGAAGGATTCGGAATGAGATTTCAATCGGATCTGCCTCGTTGGTGAGGGAAAGAGGAGGGAAAAAAGGTCCCGTGACTACGAAAGTACGTTTTCGTGCTTCTTCGAAGATTTTCCGGACCACCACCACCCCCGCCCCCTGCGCCCTCTCGGCCCGATGACATCGTCGTTTCAGTCTCTGGCCTCCAGCCCACAAATCCTCCCCCCCCCCGACATAAACACACCCGGCTGTTTGGCGACCGCGTCACAGGGAAAATGTCTTAGCGAGCTTCTCTTTTTTTCGGCCAACCCCTTGCACGCAGAACGCACTTGTATACTTGTATACTTAACGTTTTACACACGTGTATGTGTATATATGTATATATCAACAATAAGAGAGTAAAGTTTCGAGACGAGAGACGATATGAACAATATTCGCGTAAAGGACAATCCGATTTATCGAAATATCGGAGTCAGCGAGATTCTTTCTCTCTCTCTCTCTCTCTCTCTCTCTCTCGCTCTCTCTCTCTTTCTCTCTCGGATCCTCCCTTCATCCCTCTCGAACTCCCACGCACTCTAGTTCTTTTTTCTTCTTCTTACACCGCACCCCGGCCTTATTTCGTTTTGCTCTCTCGTACGACTTTGGAAAAGTGCTGAGTTAGGGGCGAGGGGGGTAGGAAGGCTGAAAAAAGTGCTACAGTCCCGTGAATAGGGAACGCGTTGCGTGGGGCGAGGGCGAAGGAGAAAGATGAGTTGTGGACAAATGGATTCGCGGGAGCGAAAAGAAAATGTAATCCAGTGATAATTCCAACGACCTCTTAATACTCGTAAATTACGAGAGGCCTACGCCCGTACACGAATAATGGACGGAATCGTGTCGCATTCATAACATTTTGTATCAATGCATATGTATAATAAAATAAATAAAAAAAATAAGTAAAAAATAAAATGAATATACGTGTGTATATGTACAGTACTGGACAAAGAAAAGTACGCACTAGTCGACATTTTTTAGCGCACTAAAATTTACATAGCGGACTCAAAAATGAAGATAATTGAATTTCCCGAGTGGCGTTTCAGAGAGGACAAGTTTACCATTATTGTGCTTTTTTATAAAATTCTCTACGATTTTTTTTAGCCCCGGTGCGCACTTTTGAACGTGGCCATTTTTCGGCTATTTTTTGGCCGTCGAAAATCAACTGCAAAGTTTGTAGAAAATTTTTTTCCTCGGTTTGTTCCATGGTAATCTGAAAAAGGATATCACAACCTACGTTTTTATTTTTTAGAAAGTCTCGTACGATTTTTTTTCGCCCTAGTATTGCATTTTTAGCTAAAAAATACATGTTTTAGAAAAAAAAGGCGTCATCGAAGAACTACAGGGTTTCAGAGGAAATGTCAAGAGGATAAAAAGTTGCATGGGTTCATATACGAAGTATTGAGTATGATAGAATTAACCATTCAAAAGGATTTCATCATAAAACCAGCTATACTTGGAAAAATTAAAAAGAACATTTTTTTTAATTTAGAAAAAAAAGAAAGAAAAATCTTACCACGATGAGTTTGGCGATAAACATTTCTAAATTTATCATTGTTTTTTACAAAAAAAAATTCAAAATCCAAAGGTGGCGTTCTTTGAAAAAATCGCGTTTTTTTTTCAAAAAACTAAAAAAACATGTTAAAGATGACTTGGAATATTTTTCAAATATTTTTTTTCACAAAGAACATTTCAAAACGAACAATTAAAAAAAGATATCTTAATCGGTCAATTTTTCAGAAAGTTATGACCATTAAAAAAAAACGGGCGATTTTTTCAACAATGCACAACGTATATGTGTTTATGTAAAAAAATTTGAAAAAAATCACACACGCGTTTTAAGATGAAAACAATGAAACATTAAAGGTTCAGCCAAATCGAAAGGGGTCGGGCCAAAAGGTGGTCGATTTGACGTGGAATATCCCATATATATATATATATATATATATATATATATATATATATATATATGTTGGTCCGATAAATTGGACGTTCTTTTCGCGCCATAGTCCTGCACAACGGGCATCATCTTCAATCCCGTCATACTCCCTCTGATCGTAAAAACACTCGAGATTTTTCCGCGTATGCTCCCCTAGTCGCCCATCGTGCGACCGTGCTCGCGGTTTTGAGATTTCCAAGTGAATCGAGGGGAAAGCGCCTGGTCCACCCACGTTTCGGGACTCGAGAGTGGAGAATTCGGATGTGGGAGATAAGGAGACGGCGTGATATGATCGGTGTATTTCTGCCCTTCTCCCTCTCTCTCTCTATCTTTCTCTCTCTCTCTCTCTCTCTCTCTCTCTCTCTCTCTCTCTCTCTCTCTTTTCTCTGTTTCATTGCATAGCTCCCTTTCGACGTCACTTCGAAAAAAAAAATCCATCGAGTTGCTGTTACCGTCATTGTTGTTTGCAGACGGAGCTTGAGGCGCCATGCAGAAGCAAAAGTGTTCCTCGAGTGCACTGCGAGAGAGAGAGAGAGAGAGAGAGAGAGAAGAAGCTGCGAGCAATGTGCGAAGGACGCCCGATCTCTCCCTGGGTTCATTAGTAAAACTGGAGTGCTCCAGTACGCGTCGAGTACGTTCTCTTTTACTCATATATATATATATGTATATATATATATACAGTACTGGACAAAAAAAAGTACGCACCAGTCGAAATATCTTACCGCACTAAAATTTATATAGCGGACTCAAAAATAAAGGTAATTGAATTTCCCAAGTGGCATTTTAAAGACGACAAGTTTACCTTTATTTTGCTTTTTTAGAAAATTCTCTACGATTTTTTTTCGTCCCGGCGCGCACATTTGAACGTGGCTATTTTTCGGCTATTTTTTGGCCGTCGAAAATTAACTGCAAAGTTTTTGGAACATTTTTTCCTCGGTTTTTTCCATGGGAAACTTAAAAAGAATATCAAAACCGGCATTTTTATTTTTCAGAAAGTCTCGTACGATTTTTTGTCGCCCTAGTATTGCATTTTTAGCTAAAAAAGACATGTTTCAGAAAAAACGGCGTCATCGAAGAACTATAGGGTTTCAGAGGAAATGTCAAGAGGGTAAAAAGTTGTATGGGTTCACACTGGAGTGGTTAGAATTTTTCCAGAATTTTTTTTGACATTTTTTTTTACCATTTTTGGTTGGACCTTCGATGAGTGGAGAGGCTCCACTTGGGATTTATGGGATCTGCTGCTGTGTTGTTGCAGGGTGGGGAGAGCTGCGACATGCGAAATTCCTGTGATTTGTTGAAAAATTCTGCATTACATGTAGAGTCATTTGCGGTTACAAGTTGTAAGTTTCAATTTTGGTGTGTACATTACAATGCTGGTGGGTTTGGGTTTATCGGGGTTTGTCGGGGTTTGTTGGGGTTTGTCGGGGTATGTCGGGGTTTGTCGGGGTTTGTCGAGGTTTGTCGGGGTTTGGATGGATGAATGGATGCATAAATGGATGGATAAATGGACGGACGGACGGATGGATGGATAGTGAGAGAGTGAAGAGTGAGAATGTGAGAAGAGAGTGAGAGAGTGAGTGTGTGAGAATGTGACAAGAGAGTGAGAGAGTGAAAGAGTGTGAATGTGAGAAAAGAGTGAGTGAGAGAGAGAGAGCGAGAGAGAGCAACTCATATTATTTGCATGTACCTTTTTTTATCACCCGAAAAGTCCGATTACATTTTCAGTTCCATGAAATAGTTGAACTTTGTGTAATATATGTAGTTTTTTTTTTTATAATGAATATAGAAATTGACATTTTTCATACATTTACACATTTTTAAGACTTTGGAAGCTCATGAATCATTTTTTTTTAACCAATTGTATCAAATAATGATTTATCTATAATAAACATACATCGCAGAATACAATACAAAGAGATTTCATGTAATTAAAAAATAAACGAAAAAAAATCATATCTCAATTACCGTGACACTTAGGACATAGAGTCTAAAGGAGAAAAAATTAGCAAATGACTCAAAGAAAATTTTTTCAAATGAACCCAAACAAACCCAATCCCCCAAAAAATTGGGTCGGTGCATACACCATACACCCTCTATATATATTTTTGTTTACAAAGCTCTCGAGGTAAACTATAATACAAGAATGTATACCGAGAAATTTGAGTGCTCGCTTGTTTTTATTTTATTTCATTTTTTTTCCATTTTGACGTCGTCTGCCTGACCCTTCTTTCTTTTAGTTTTTCTCGAAATTGTGTTTCATAAAACGTTGCAAGTCGTATCTCAAAATATATTCGTCCGATTCACGTCAAATTCGGACGGTGCATAACAGTTCATGACATTTTTCATCTTACAAAAAGGGTTTTGTTTTTTTCTAATTGTAAATGTTATAGGAACGGTGTGGACGATCGTTTAAAAATTTGGAAGGTGCAATTCACCGTAAAAATTTGAATCAAATGTACCAGTTGTACCAAAACACTTTGAAGAAAGTAAAAGAGGGGAGATAACGTTGATGAAAATTTATTTAACAAAAGACGCTCGGGAAGGGAAGGAAAAACGCGGCAAACAAGAAATATAAGGGCCGTCCTCGGGCCGAGAAAGGTCTTTTTCTTCCTCGAACTTCAACTCTGGCGCAAGTAGTGAAAGAGGATTTAGCAAGTAGTGAAAGATAGGAAGAGAGAGCCTTATCATGGCTAGTTGTTCAACGACTGTTTTCTGTTTATTTTTATTTTTATTTTTATTTTTTTTTATGTACATTTGTTGTACGCAAATATAAATAGCAGATACATTAAACGTCCAGTGAGGTGTGCATGGAAAACGGATGGGCTGTGGGCAATGACGATGGAATGGAGAGGTGCGGAGAGAGAGGGGGAGAGAGAGAGAGAGAGAGAGAGAGAGAGAGAGAGAGAGAGAGAGAGAGAGAGAGAGAGAGAGAGAGAGAGACAAAGTGACAGATAGACGAAAAGAGAAAGGGCGAGGGGGTGAATGCGTAGAAATCCAAGAGCAGCGAGACACCCGCGGGGGTAAAAAGGTATCGCGAGTTGGCACTCTGCCCATTGTCGGCAATGGACGATGGGAGAAATAACGAGCTCGGCCGTGAACGTATACCGACGGCTCGGTGGAACGTTCACTTCCGGTTGCGTGTACAGTTATCCTCCTCTGCTGCCTCCGCCCCCCCCCCCTCCTGCGCGCACCGCAAAGCCGTTCCTCCCTCATACTCTTCTCTCTGCGTACGCCTGACAGCCGAGGGGAAAAGAGGGCGTTGCGAATTGCAATATTTCTACGGCGTACCGACTCTGTGTACGGAAAAACAACCCTTCAGGGCACCTTCCCGCCCCCTAGGCAACCCTTCCGACGTCGCGATATGTGCTATGTATATGCGAATAGCGAAAAGAACCTCTCTCTCTCTCTCTCTCTCTCTCTCTCTCTCTCTCTCTCTCTCTCTCTCTCTCTCTCCCCCTGTGTATTAAACTCCCACTGTAATTTTCGTTATCGTTACTACCATTTGTCAATACTATTGGGCATTAAAGAGATTGTCACTGAGGTAATGACTAATTTCATCAAATTGTCGGCTCTTTTTCAATATTTACTTTTTTCAGGCTAAAAATTTGGGCCGAAGATGCTTCGGGGACGTCCATCAATTACGTGAGGTGTTTTTTTCTTTAATTTGGACCCCCTCACCTTGGCCCTGGTGAGATGTGGCGAGATGTGGAGGCACCAACCCCCACCCTCAGCACGTGAGATTATCCCCATAATTTTTTAATGAATCCATTTGTTCGATATGTTAATGTATTTTGCTTCGTACTACTAATTAAGACTTACTGATAGAGTGTTATTTTTTCTGTGAAAGAAGAAGAGGCGAAAAATGATACTACGTTTAAGGTGCACTATAACGGCATTAATTTAGTGTTATTTAGTTAAAAAAAAATAGGATAGGGTAGACTAGTGCTCCGATACCACCTTCCCTACTCGATCCATGGGCAACTTGACTCCAAAGAGTTTATTGAGATGAACAGAAAAATATTTGATTATAATTAATGAAGAAGATAATGTAGCAATAACTGAAGTAATTCCTTGGAATAGAATCAGAAGATTGATAAGAACATTTGATTATTTTTATTTCATAGTGTTAATATGGACACGTGCCTGTCCATATTTTCAGACCAGTCTGGAAATATCGACATTTCGGGAGCTAAAAATTTTTATTACGAAGGATATATATATATATATACTTAATAAGTCTGATTGTTACCAAATACAATAAAGCAATTGCAATAGTGTTATTATTCGTGTTTTCTTAAAATATTTTTCCTTCTGCAATGATTTAAGCCTCAAGGTGTCTATACGTGGATCATGTACCTTACAAAATGTTATAATAGTACATTATCTGAATTACAAAGTTGACGTGAGATTTTCGTTGACCCTTCTCCCCTAAATGAGATTCGGTGAGATTTTGCCATACGTATTAAATACATTTTTCTTAAATAATTCAATAGATATTTTCTTTTATTTTAATATAATTACTTAGAATAATCCTATATCACTTTTCCCCACGAAATATAAGTCTTTCAAGGTCTATATATTGTTTTTTCGAAATTTTTAAATTAAATGTACAGAATTTTGTTCGAAATTCTGTTATTAAAGTATAAAAGTTTTGACAGTAATACTGTAAGACGTATTTTTACCTAATCTTTTTCAGATCCTTGAGTAAATGTTTTCCAAAAACGTCCAGCGTCCCCAGTTGATACGGATCGGTATCTCCTGGTGATTTTTACATTCATCCCTGTTATCCGATTCGATATCGAACTAGATCTTGTTCCAGAAGTTCGAGATTCTAGCCTGGACCCTATGCACAGTTTCTATTTGGATTCTGACTAGAGTCCTTGAGGCCTTATATACGCGATTTTGCCGATTTCGAAGGTACTTTTCTAGACGCGGTTGAAAAAAATGACGCATATATTGACAACATTTTGTTTACAGATCATTTGTGCACATGGTTAAGTATAAGTAAAAAAAAAATCAGAAATATTAACAAATGGCGGAGATATAACATAATAAAGCAATGTATTTTTTTTGCGTTGATGGTGAAAGTTCTCGGCATCGATGTGGGTGTCTGAAAAAAAAAAACGAACATATTTATAATTGCATAATGAATGTATCTTCAGTGTGAACCAACAATATTATTTAAAAAAAAATTATTATAATAAAAATTCGAAACTTAAAATTTTTTTACTCAATTTTCTGTCGGTATTTTATTTTTTATATTTTTTTGTGTCATTGAAATTTTTGTTTCTGTGGTTCACACGATAGGTGATGATACTAAGAATATGTTGTAAAAATTTCAAAGCGATCTGAGCCTTCGTTCAAGAGTTAGAACTTTCACAAGGTTCGAAAAAGTGAATCGTGGAGAAAACGGCTTTGAAGTTGGCGATCGGGCGCGCCGCGCGGTATCTATTATAAATGCAATCTTACCTTATTTACCTTATTTTTGGAATTTTTCAATTCTGTAAAGCTTCAAATATTCTTAGACGTTCGGGCTAATGGTATGAAAAATTAATAAAAAAAAAAGAAAAATTTTCAAATTTTTCGCGTATATAAGACCTTAATAGTTCCGGATTAGGACCTTGGCTGGAATCCGATATTTCGCACCTGGACCCGATCCGATGTCCGACTGGATCCCGATTGAGAAACCAGGATCCTAGCCCGAATCGGACTGTATCCATGACAATATTTCTGCACGGCCTGCTCCGAACGAGGCTCCAGTTTAGGTCTTCCAGGACGCGTACAGTGCTTGGAAAAATCGCTGGAAAAAATATTTAGATTCACGAGTGAAGTACTTCGAAGATATCTAAACATTTGTATCTTGAATAAATGTTTTTTTACGACAACACTTGCATCACTTTATGAAAACATCCTGTATTTCACACCACGTACATCCTTATCGACTTTTTTTACTTTTCATTATCTTTCATCGAAAAAAAGTTGGATCGTAAGATCGATCTTTTTTCTTCGTCATTAATTTTTTTTCTCTTTCGATAGAAGTAAATGAAAAATTTCATTCTATTCGTCAATTCTATAAGCGCATATATATTTCAGTCGTGCGCTCGTGCATGTGCAATATATCCAATCGAGAATCACACGTGTGCACGAACATCGAGCAGATCGTAATTTGCGATGAAATGGAAGGCCATCTCGTTTTGGGGGTTAGCGGGGGCGAGGGAAGTGTGGCGCGGGCTGTGAAATGCTGGCGCGAATGTGTGCCGTAACGATTATTAATTTAAAGTGCCGGAAAGAATTTTCCATCCGAGTGGTGTACGACTACGTCTATAGATATATATAAATATTTATATTTATAGGGTGTCTCAAAATGACCTGATATTTTTATTTATTAATAAAACGTATTATTTATTTTCAAAAGTACGAATCTTTGTTATTTTTTATACCACAACCGTGTTTTCCTCGCTTTTTCGTGCGTCTAAACGGTACGTAAAAGAGGTATTTTACGTCCTAGGATTTAAAAAATTGTGAAACGTCCCTGTGGATCATTGGCATACACTTTTCCTTTCGGAAAACCTCAAAGCAATAAGTCCAATGTTGTCAATACGCATGATCTTGGTGGCCAATTTACATCGCCACGGCGCGAAATAACGCGACCATGAAATTTCGTCTGCAATAAATGCATTGTTTTGTAATCTTCACAATTTCGATGCGTCGCTCGATCGTGTAATTCTCCATGACTGAACCTCAATACTTCCTAATGACAGTTGTCAATGATTAGTACTCGATGTTTGCCGCAAAAAAAAAATGACGCAGAATTTAAAATGTCAGGTCATTCTGAGCCACCCTTTACATCTTTGAGGTAGTAGTCTCGCCATGGTCACGTTGAAAAGTATATTCTCCGCTCAATCGCTGTAAGCTTCGAAATATTGCGAAATATCCTTATAATGTAGGTTTTACATCTTATCGGGATGTAAAAACTTATAAAGTAACGATTAAAACGCCTAATATAATGTTTACCGAACTCTCACGATTGTTCAAAAATATATTTGAAAAATCATAGCTTTGGAATTGTTGAGAAATGGACCAACTGGTAGGGGAGAATGGGGCACTGTGAGCCACACGCGGTTTCTCGAAGGTTTGGAGCTCGTAAATTCCGAAATTTTATGTGTTGGAGCGCGATTTATATTTGGTTTCGTCAGGCCTAAAAGAAAGTCGATAGCAGCTCACAAAGAATTATTTAAAATTAAAAATTGATTTGTGGTTTGGAAAATAAATATTTCACTCACCGGGAAAACGTAAAATATAACGACACTTTCTGTAGCGGGCATCTTCTGTAGGTAGACCCAAACCAAGGTTAGTGGATCCTTTGAAAGTGATTATTCCGATATTTTTCGATTTTTCGACTATTTTCATACTTTGCGTGACTAGAATGACCTTGTGTTGTAGGTCGCTGAATTCGTCTTAAAATCGGTAATAATGTCATCGAAAAAAAAATACATGATTCCATTTAAGGCCGGATCCTGAATTAGAAGGTCCAAAAAATCGATTTTTTTTTTATTGTTTAAATCTATTCCTGATGTATCTAAGAATGTCTAGACAAAGTTTTATAGCCCAATTCGAAATATTTCCAAAGATACAGCACTGAACGTAGTGGAGTGTCGAGCAGGTATACGGGCGCTCGGGCAGTTAGGGCGCCCGTTTTCTCGAGTTTTCGTTTTTACGATTTTTCTAATTTGGCGTATCTGATTACAAAAAAACTAGAAGTCCAATCGAAACAAACCAAAGCTTGTTCGCTTCGGTATCGTTTTCTTTTCTATTTGAACTAAAAACATTGTCGAAAAAAAAAATTCTTAACAATTTTTTGAGCAAGTTGAAATAATTTTTTTTTTCACAAAAAGCACATTTTCTACTTCAAACCCGAAACAACATTCAAATTTCAAAATTTTTTTCGTTTTTTTAGTTCATATAGAAGAAAAATATGTCACAATTAAAATGGTTTATGGTTTTTTTGTTTCAGATGAAAATTACGAGCTCAATTTGTCACGCCGCATGGAAACAGCAGTGGCACGAATGTGCATAAAAAACGGTTGCCTGTTGATATTTTTCTTGAAAAAAAATTGTTTTCTTATGTTCAGACATGTAATAAAATAATCTGAAAATTTCGCTAAACTTGCTTTTTTTTTTACCCGAAAAAAATTCCTCAAAATATCGATTTTTCGAACCGGCTAATTCAGGATCCCGCCTTAAAAAAGTGGAGTTGACCTTGACGTAGCTTCAGCGCCTCCACCGATAAAAAAAATAGGATGGTCCAGTATGACGGCCTTCTCGAACACTGAAATTTTTGTCTGAAACATTTTTGGATATGATCAATAGTTTGAGTGCTATTGCTTTGTAACACTTTATGTGCCTCACCCTGTATATGCACACATATATATGTGTGTGTGCGTACATAGGGGAATCTGGGTTGTGATACTCTATATCAGTTTGATTCTTTTCACACACGGTATCTCTCTTTCCCTCTCTCTCTCTCTCTCTCTCTCTCTCTCCCTCCCTCTCTCTCTCTCTGGCTCTCCATCTCCCTCCCTCTCCACCTCTCCATGTCCCCATGCAACTCTATCTCACTTTGTTTTCCTACTAGTATAATCGATGTTACACGGGTCGCACCGTGAATCTTCCGTTACATATACAGAAGCTACTGAAACGAGATTGCGGTTTAAAGTAATGCTCGCGTCACGAAATAGATTCGCGGCTATCGTGGCTATGAAAATACGAAATACACACACAAACACAGAGATTGGGTGAGTCATTAGAAACGAGGCTCCCCCAAACTCCAACGAATATTGATTTTAATAAAAAAAAATTTAAAAAAAAACAGAATCAACCAAAACTGGTGGATGGGTGGTCGGGATCGGCTCCGGTGGTTGTTCGAGTCAAGCAGCGTTGTGCATGACCGATACTCGGAGCGGTGACCGTTTAGCTGTGCAACGGATTGCGCATCAATCAGCCAGCGGAAGGCCAATATTTCTGAGACCGTCCTGTATATACTTGATATATACATTTATATGGGGCATTCCACGCCAAATCGACCACTTTCCGGCCCGACCCCTTGCGATTTGCCTGAAACTTTAATATGTTATTGTTTTCATCTTAAAACGCTTGTGTGATTTTTTTCAAAATTTTTTACACAATCACAAATACGTAGTGAATTAAAAAAAAAAAACCACCCGTCTTTTTTAATGTTCATAATTTTCTGAAAAATGGACCGATTGAGATCTTTTTTTTTATTCTTCGTTTTGAAATGTTCTTTATGAAAAAAAAAAAATTGAAAAATATTCAAAGGCATCTTCGATATGATTTTTTAGTTTAAAAAAAATGCGATTTTTTCAAAGAATGCCATTCCTTATTTTTTTATGATTTTTTTTTTGTAAAAAACGTATGTTAAATTTAGCATTTTTTGCCGTCAAAACCATCGTGGTGAGATTTGTCCTTCTATTTTTTTCTGTATTGAAATTTTTTTATATTTAATGTTTTCCACATATAGCTGTTTTCTATGATGCAATAATTTCCATTAATAAATTCTATGGTTTTCCGAAAAAAAATGCAGTGTACTATTTCATTTAGTTTTGCCGCAAAAATATTAAACGATAAGCATTTGTCAATGTTAAAAAAACGTTTTATTATAATAAAACTTTATGTATTAAAAAAACGTTTTAATACATAAAGAATGTTTTCATCGTCGGAAGACTACAATAATGCTGTGAACGCTATCCGTGATCGATTTTCGAAAATCAAAACCATTTGAGGAACTCAGCAGTTCTATCGTGTGAGACCTGACACGAATGGTGGTCTTATTGTTAAAAATTTCTCTAATTCAAGAGATCACAAATTATATAAATTATTCAAACGTCACAGAGATGAATAAATTTATCATTAATTACTATTAAAGAATTAATTGAGCAACTATTTACTTCATTCCTCAGTAAATAATCCTTTAAAAATAATTTAACACAAATGGAAAGCGTTTTAAGTCAATATTATATACAAAGTATTGAGTATGATAGAATTAACCATTTAGAATTATTTCATAATAGAAAACAGCTATATTTGGAAAAAATTAAAAATGAAAATTTTTCTATTTAGAAAAAAAGAATGGAAAGAAAAATCTTACCACGATGGGTCTGGCGAAAAAAATGTCTAAATTTATCATATTTTTTTTACAAAGAAAAAAATAAAAAATCAAAAGTAGCGTTCTTGAAAAAATCGCGTTTTTTTTTTTCAAAAAACTAAAAAATCATTTCGAAGATGACTTTGAATATTTATCAAATATTTTTTTTGTAAAGAACATTTCGAAACGAAGAATTTCAAAAAAAAATATCTTAATCGGTCCATTTTTGAGAAAGTTATGAGCATTTGAAAGAAAAACATGCGATTTTTTCAAAAATTTACTACGTATTTGTGATTATGTAAAAAAAATTGGAAAAAATCATACAAGCGTTTTAAGATGAGAACAATAACATATTAAAGTTTCAGCCAAATCGAAAGGAGTCGGGCCGAAAAGTGGTCGATTTGGCGTGGAATGACCCATATGTGTATATATATATAAATATATATATATGTAGAAAAAAATGGATTTTTACTCAGAATTCTCGCGAGAAGAGCTGAAGTGATAATAACCGTGATTGGGTTTTCTCAAGAAGTCACGATAAGATGAGAAAGACATCAGCATAAAACATGATGACTTGAAAGTACACGCACATATATATATATATATATATATATATATATATATATATAGGGTGTGCCGTATTACAGCAGAAGCATTGCAAAATTTGCGAATTAACAGCCCACGCCAGCAGCCTCTTCTACCTCATTTTCCATCTCCTTCAACACCGTTTTGTTCTAGCGTAAAAAGAGTTCCAGGAGAGCCTCGACGGTACGAATTTTTCGCTCGGTTTACCAACCAAATTCTCCTCAGCGATCTTTCACGCTCTTCAGCAGCGCTCGCTTCTCTCTCTCTCTCTCTCTCTCTCTCTCTCCCCCGCTCCCTCTCCCTATCCCTTTTCGAGTAGTATACATTGGAGATGAGAACAGTGCAGATAACAACAAATATCATATTGTTTATTGCAAAAATGCCATTTTTCCATGCGTATCTTCCAGAATTTTCAACCGATTGAAATGCACTGACATGCGGTATATGCGGCGAACCTGCTACGATCACTCGTGCATGCTGCAAGAAATCTCTTTGTTTCGAACACTTTCATAATGACGATCATTATTGTAATAAGTCTGATCCATAAAAAACGTACAGTCAAAACTGTCGAAATTTTTTAGACTGAATATGAATTTTTATTTATCAAATGCATTTTTCACGTAGATGCATGTAGAAAATAAATAACACTTTCTCTTAGAGATTTGATTGAATATGCACCGATTACATCACATTCACTGGACTAAACTACGCAGTCAACTTACCATTGTTCGGTAGCCTACGCTGTCCGACTGCTTGACGATCGCCTGAAGCTAGCCGAATCAGGCAAATTGAAGTAAGCCGTAAGTCCGGTTGCTTGACTGGCGCCTGAATCTAGCCGGATCAGGCAACTGGAGGAGAACGTACATCCAGTTGCCTGACTATCGCAAGACACCAGCCGGATCAGGCAAATTAAGGCATGCCTTAAATAAGGCCTCCGTACTACAACTTGATCAGGCCCGGATCAAATATCAGGCCAGCCTGACAATATTTCTACTCGGGTATATCATGGAACATTTTTTGGTTTTTCGTTCCAGGTCAAAAATGGCATGAGCTACGTTTCCACCCGTGGACTCTTCGAAGAAAAGTCGTCAACGGAGAAATGCTGGGCAGCCGTTATTTTGTTATCAATCACTATGAAAAAATTATATTGTATAATTCATTGGTAATATAATAAAGACTCGTCCACAGAGTTTCGATAATTTTTTTTCATTTCGCTAAAAACAATTTCGAAAATATGCCTATTTTTTCTTGCTGTAAAGTGGCCTAACCCGTCAAGACATTTTGCGAAATTGGAAGAAAAAAAAACCAACGCTCTCGGACCGTCAATTTCCTTTCAGTTTCAAGGCAATAGAAGCATTTGTTCTTAGTCGAGTGTGTATAAAAATAGAAGCCTTTATCAGTCGCATTCACGACGATTGCTTTCGAAGGAACATCCGGACCACTCGATATACCACGAATCTGCGGATCATTGTTATTTCACGTGCATTGAACAAAGGAGTGAACGATAAAGCGCAAAAAGGAGAAAATTCCTCGGCAATGGTCGCTTATTTAAACCGTTGTAAAGTTTTGTGCCGAAGCAGTTAGTTTCTTCTCGCGTTTTGTTTCACTACTGTTTTCAATCTACGAGCACATATTCGTCCAACACTTGATCACACCAGAGCCCACTACACAGGTACATTTCCATACAAGTACTCAGAAGTCACAGGTAAAATTCTTGTCAAATTGAAATTTGAAAAATATCATCTAGTTCGGCTTTAAGGGGCCAGTCCATTTTGGAGCCACGAAAAAAAGGCTATTTTCGCGATTTTTTTTGAGGATTTTATAAAAGATATGAATATAAAAGTTATTGGGCTTGATAAATAAAGTCTTGAAATACATTTTAAAAAAATGTTTAATTCATTTTTATTCATTTTTAAGTACAAAAACTATAGTTTAACGTAACGCCTCAAAAATAGGTGGGCTAGGTAGCTCCATCACAACTCGGCAACGGCTTGTCTGAAACAAAAAAATCAAAGTCCATTAGAGTCAGTATGACACCAGCTACAAAATGACCCTCGGATATAAAGTTCTATCAAAAAATAAAAAAATGGCAGATGAAAAACGAAAAAAGTAAAAAAAAACGCGTTTTTTTTCGCAGTTTTCGCAACAAAAAAAAGAGTAAAAATCGAAATTTTAAAACCATCGAGGGTCATCTTGTTGCGAATCATGTTTACAATATGTGGTTCAAATTTCAAGAGAATCGGTTTATTAGTTTTAGAGATACGATGGAGCTAGATTTTGAAAGCGTTGTTTCGAGAAAAACGCGTTTGAAGTTTATACTATGAAAAACTCTTACCTAAACTCAATCGGCAATTCCTACACCGTACAAAATCCCTTCTGATTGCTCATCATCGTCGATTTCTTCAAGTCTTGCTTGCTTTCGTTTGGTTCTGGTCTCTTTTGAGCACTCAGAACTGCGGCGGTTTGCAGAGCGAACACGCTCGTCATCGCGATTGTCGGCGAATCCGATGGCGATCGGGCCGAGTTTGACGCCCATTATTTCCATTATTTTAAGCACTGAACGAAATCCTTCATTTCACACGCGGAAACTTTGCAGGCAATGTCTACGATTTTTTTGCCGTTGAACATGTGTTTAGGTGCCATATTCCATACGCAGTTGTTAAAACTTTCATTATTATTTTGCGTATGGCCACCTAAACATTTGTCGAGCAGTTCTGTTTTGGTGAGATCCTCGTAAATAGGTTTTAAAACTTCCTGTACTTCCTCAGAAAGAGCAGGAGGATGTTTGTAATGTTGCTGAAGTGCCTTAGCTTTGAGGTACTTGCACCATTCTAAATGCCGATGAGTCGGCCGAGCGCGCTATACGCTCAGGTAGACGAAATGAGGTCCTGACGTTCAGGTAAAAAAAAAAGACTTAGAGAGCTCGGATTTTCATAAAATTTTGACACAATATTTCTGAATTTTTTCTGAATTTTTTCGAAAACAGTAAAAAAAAATCGATTTTTTGAAATTTTCAAAGTGGACTGGCCCCTTAACGAACGAATTTCGTCTCGAGAGACTTGGCGCACAGATCGAACCGAATATTCACTCCATACATATATAGAACGATATATTACTGCTATTCTTAATTGGTCTTGTAATACTATAAACTTATCCCTATAGTCTACTTTCGATTGTATAAAAAAAAAATCAGACATGTCAACTTACAAGACAAATCATCGTACAGAGGACAAAGAAAACTCAAATCAAAAGGGAATAATCAATAAACAAAAGCATCGAGAAGAAACAACCAAAATATATTTATTTATTTCCGTGGACCTTTCGAAAGTGAAACGAAAATTTGGATAATTTGTTTTCCTGTAATTTTCTTATAATTTCTCAAAAACTGTCCACTATCTAGCATTTTGAATGCTTGGTCTCAAAACCAGAGACGTCAAGCTTTATTTTGCTTTTGTTTTATTGTTCTATGGCCATTTTGGGCCGAGTTGCAGCCTGTTCAAAATCAGTAAAAAAAATTCGTATTTTATCTTCATCCTTCAATGTTTGTGGCCAGTGTAATTGCGTCAGCCATATTTTAATTGCCTTGCGAATAGACTACCGCGAATTGCCTTTCCGCGCACGTTTCACCGAAGGTGCTTGTTGTAAAGACTGTGGATATTTCTCTCTAGCCAATATTGAAGCCTATGTCGATTGAGTTTGTCAATTATGGCTTAAATCGTACGATTCCTCTTTCTTAAATGATTAATTTTTTCATTGATTGCCTGAAACTCATGGATCTAAACAAAGTGTTGTTTTTTTTTATGACTACGTGTAGATTTAGTATTTTTTTTTAAATTCAATTGGTGATGGTACATAAATGCGACGATGGATTTTCTTGACAAAAACGCTTTCAGGTTCAAGTTCCCGGTCCGATTGTATTTTATAGAAGCTCGCCGTCATGAAGATCATCTACTTAATCATCTTTCACGCTATTGCCGGTAAGTACATGCAGTATCGAGTGTCGTGAATTTACGATCAGAAGCTTATCGGGTAAGCATAGCTTTTGCATCGACATAGGCTGGCGACAATAACGCAAGGGGCTACGAAACCCGCGTTACACTAACGGATTAATATATCAGAGAATAATATTAGATGAAGTAAAAAGTTCTGAGCGTTTTTTCGCTTTATTTCGACGATAAAGTTAACATAGTTAGGATTATCCGATTTAGATCAAATATGCGCCGTTTTGTGCGATAACTTTTGTCCATTTTGAAGGCAATTTCATAATTCCTCGATTGAAGAACTCCTCGTCCCTATTGGTAAAAAACATGACCAGCTCATTCTCACAAGCCTCTCTTGAGGTCAGTTTTGTACCATCAAGAAAATTTTGCAAATGCTTGAAAAGGTGATAATCGCTTGGTGCCAGGTCTGGACTATACGGTGGGTGCGATAGAATCTCCCATCCAAGCTCTCGGTGCTTCTGGCGGATCGTTAAAGATGTGTGCGGCCTGGCGTTGTCTTGATGGAGCACAACAACCCTTCCTATTGGCCAAGTCTGGCCGCTTCTGGTCGATCGCCTGCTTCAATCTGGTCAGTTGTTGACAGTAGAGGTCCGAATTGAGTGTTTGGCCCGATGGGAGCAGCTCATAGTGGATGATTCCTTTCCAATCCCAACAAACACACAGAAAAACCTTCTTGGCCGTTAATCCGGGCTTGGCGATCGTTTGGGCCGGCTCACCGCAGATTGGACCACGATCTTTTTCGGCTGTTGTACTCCTGTGTGACCCATTTTTCATCGCCAGTCACCATCCGCTTCAAAAATGGGTCGATTTCGTTACGTTTCAGCAAAGAATGGCTGGCTTCAATTCGGTCCAAAAGGTTCTTTTGCATCAATTCGTGTGGCACCCATACATCGAACTTCTTCTTGAGACCAGCTTTATGCAAATGGTTCCAAACGGTTTTCTGGCTAATTTTCACTTCCTGGGCAATGGAACAAGTGCTCACATGCTGGTCCAACTCGACGATTTCCATGATTTTATCGACATTTTCGACTATTGGCCTACCAGAGCGTGCCTCATCTTCGACGTCCATATTACCAGAACGGAATCCTTGGAATCACCGCTTTGCTGTTGCATGCGATACTGTATTGGGTCCATAAACAGCACAAATTTTTTTGGCCGCCTGCTCCGCCTTTTCACTTTGGTCGTAGTGGTACTGAAGAATGTATCGAATTTTCACTTTTTTTACCTCCAGTTTTGGAACGCTGTAACACACAACT
This sequence comes from Ophion ventricosus, assembly GCA_963932345.1. NCBI lineage: Eukaryota > Metazoa > Arthropoda > Insecta > Hymenoptera > Ichneumonidae > Ophion > Ophion ventricosus. The sequence continues at coordinate 26,845,845 of OZ010718.1, read as the reverse complement.
GGCTTCACCAAACACAAAACTGTCAAATAACTTTTTTTGAAGCGTAATGTCACCTTTAAATCGCCGTATAGTATGGCCCGATGCGATGTATACATCGTGAGATATGGCTCACTAAAGACATCTAGCGGAAAACACTCAGAACTTTTTACTTCACCCAATATGATGATGCAATTATTAAATGATTATTTCTAACAAATAGCAATGAATTTGTACAATCGGCATTGCCATAGGAAAAATCGCTGCTCGCTCGAGACGTGCCCTGAACGGACAGCCGATATCAATTGAGCAAGCACCGTATTTCATGTCCATACGAACTAACGATCAGCATCGATGCGGTGGTGCGTTAGTCCACACCAGAGCGGTTTTTACCGTCCCTAACTATTTGACCTTTGGCAACACGGCAGTGGTGAGCAACGCGGATGGAAACGATCCCAACGGCATTACCAGGGCGGTCAATCATTACGAAACCGATGAGGAAGGAATGATTTCTGTTATAGAGGTAAGAGAAGTAAAAAATATTCGGCGCGCTCTGCTACTCTGATTTGAGGAAGACTTCCGGTCTAGAGTCTTAAAAAAATGTGCATTTCGACAGTTTTTAATGGACACCAAGTTGATAAAATAAAAATTCCATATAGCGGCCCTTATTCTAAATTTCTTAGATTATCTTTAAAAAAATTATCACAAGAATTGCTAACAATAGCGTCACTGACACCGGATGAAGTGAGTCACATTTTTATGATATTTTGCTGCGCTCGGCAAGAGCACACCTCCAATTTTTCACTTGAAACGAAAATGGCAAATAATTCGTTTTCCAGGCAAGAATTGCTTTTGAAGTACGTAAGGAAATCGAAAATTATCGCTTTTTCCTACAATAGTGTATATTTGAAAAACAAATTGTTTTCGATAAAAAAACGATCGCGGAAGTTGTTCCACACTCGAGCCAAACTTCGTTCACTTCTTCGATAACTTTTTCATTTCGTCAACTTCAAAGTATTGTGATGGTAGAGAAAAAAAAAACTTAGGACTTGTCGATGGATCGGAAGGTTACTTCGATCGATGCACTGAGTTTCACAATCAATGAAATAAATATCTCGAGCTTCACTGTGACTTGCCATCGTAACCGTTCGAATCGTACTGTGATAACGCTTCGTGGTCACCCTGGGTAGAATCGACCCGTTGATCAATTTTTGGCGTAGACATATAATAAAATAAATGGCATTCATCTTTAAAAAAAAATAATTTTCACTTTAAAAGGAAAAAAAACGTTGACATTGATAATTGATAATTTTTTTCATATTTTTTAATGAAAGAGTGCTTCAAAATGAAAAGAAAAAACGAAAATGATATTTCGACGTTTGCCTATATCTCAATTAGTCCAGTAGTTATCAGCGTTTAGACGTTTCCAAAACTTCCGAAATCAAATGTTTTGGAAAACTATAACTCCTAAAACAGAGATAAAAATCTAAAAATTTGTGTGGATCTTTCGTTCATGGGATAAAATTTTACAAAAAAAAAATCAGGAAAATCAAAAATGGTCGGGGTCACGGGCTAGGTGAAATGGCGTGGAATGCCTCATATATAAACGGAAAAGTCCTGACTGACTGACTGAATCATATATGTGTGAATATATTAGGTGTAGTAAAAAGAAATCTATTATTTTTGCCTTCCATTTCATACAAAAATAATGGATTTCTTTTTACTACACCTAATATATATATATATATATATATATATATATATATGTGTGTGTGTATTTATATATATACAGTGCTGGACAAAAAGGTACGCACTAGTCGAAATTTCTTACCGCACTAAAATTTACATAGCGGACTCAAAAATAAAGATAATTGAATTTCCCAAGTGGCGTTTTAAAGAGGACAAGTTTACCTTTATTTTTCTTTTTTTTTAAATTCTCTACGATTTTTTTTCGACCCGGTGCGCACTTTTCAACGTGGCCATGTTTCGGCAATTTTTTGGCCGTCGAAAATTAACTGCAAAGTTTGTAGAAAAATGTTTCCTCGGTTTTTTCCATGGTAAACTTAAAAAGGATATGAAAACCTACATTTTTATTTTTTAGAAAGTCTCGTACGATTTTTTTTCGCCCCAGTGTTGAATTTTTGGGTAAAAAAGACATGTTTTAGAAAAAAAAGGCGTCATCGAAGAACCATTGGGTTTCAGAGGAAATGTCAAGAGGGTAAAAAGTTGCATAGGTTCATACTGGAATGGTTAGAATTTTTTCAGAATTTTTTGAAATTTTTTTTTACCAAAAAATTTTATTTACCAAAAAATTTTTTTTTGGTTGGAACTTTGATGAGTGGAGATGCTGCACTTGGGAATTATGGGGCCTAGGACAATATATTTAGAAAGGAATTTTTTTTACATATTCATTTTTAATTAACAACAATTTTTTTAGAATTAAATTTGTTTTTGATTTTAATTTTTTTATTTTAATTTTGTAAAATAAAAAAAAACACCCAGAAAAATTGTAGTTAATTAAAAATGAAAATGTAAACAAATTTCCTTTCTCAATTGTCCTAGACCCCATAATTCCCAAGTGGAGCCTCTCCACTCATGAAAGTTCCAACCAAAAATGGTAAAAAAAATGTCCAAGAAAAATTCTGAAAAAATTCTAGCCACTCCAGTGTGAACCCACGCAACCTTTTATCCTCTTTACTTATCCCCTGAAACCCTATAGTTCGTCGATGACGCCTTTATTTTTTAAACATGTCTTTTTTTAGCTAAAAATGCAATACTAGAGCGAAAAAAAAATCATACGAGACTTTCTAAAAAATAAAAATATCGGTTTTGATATTCTTTTGAAGTTTTTCATGGAAAAAACCGAGGAAAAAATTTTCCACAAACTTTGCAGTCAATTTTCGTCGTCGAAAAAATAGCCGAAAAATGGACACGTTCAAAAGTGCGCACCGGGGCGAAAAAAAAATTGTAGAGAATTTTCTAAGAAAGCAAAATAATAGTAACCTTGTCCTCTTTAAAACGCCACTTGGGAAATTCAATTGCCTTTATTTTTTAGTCCGCTATGTAAATTTTAGTGCGGTAAGAAATTTCGACCAGTGCGTACTGTTTTTTGTCCAGTATTGTATATATATAACCTCTTTCAAACATCAAATGCGGATTATTGAGTTTCGGATAACGAAGGTTCAACGGTATAAGGTTCCGAAAAAAAAAATTCAGCAAATTGGTGAAGAATTGGCGGTGTGATGTTACCGGCCGTGGAACACAGAAAAATATGATTCGCTTTATCGAGCTTCAGGGCCGCTATTTTATAACAAAATCTTGTGAACAATTTGTACAGATACTTGAAGATATGTCGAATAGAGGCCACTAAACAGAATTCACATTCTATCAACCGAGTACCAATGACAGATTGCCGAAATTCACCTTCTTCCTGGGCTCAAGACTGGTAGGGTTAATTACCAATAATTACCAATAATTACCAATGACATACCGAAACCTAAGGGTTTCGGTATGTCATTGGTAATTATTCATTCGAACCGATTAAGTGCCAAGCGCACTGTACGCATCCGAGCGCTACTCTTCAATTCAAGGTCGTAGCCTAAATCTTAACTTAGCTGACTAGGAAGTCAATTAATTTTTTTCCGATACATCGCAGCTGGAATACGACATCATTCCTGACGCCAGTCAAGACACAATAGATCCAGCACTTGAGGAACCATCGTATAATCAGACAGCCGAATTTATCTACTTTCGACCTGGAAACGATTCACATGGTGGAGCCCAACTTTTCCAAGTCGAAGTCACGCTTCACCCCTTTGATGTATGTTTCGAAAGAGACGAATTACTGTGCGCTTCGCCGGGAGTTGGCACTTCCATTGAACTCGTAAGTACCCGTGGGTAGATAGCCTAGTCTCTTACTGACCATCTGGAGCTTGGGGATCATAAAATAGGTTGATTTTCAATATTTTGTTATGATGAGAATATTGAAATGAGGAAGTTCAGATCTTATACACAATTGATACATAGTCTTACCACGTTTGCTTTTTTTCTATCGAAAAAAATATATAAACAATAGACTTATTATTATTTACAAAGTGCCGCCAGTGCTGCATGGCGAATCGATATCTGCCAACTAGGTTCATCTGAATCAAAAATAAAAACAATGTACCTTTGGTATAACAATAAAACTTTCGTATGAACGGATACTTTTTTCAATTATTGAAAATTACAAAACCTTTTAAAAAAAAAAAGCCATCACATTTTACGGATAGGAGAAAAAGCCGAAAAAAATATTTCGTCCAAATGTTACTACACATTAATCGGATCTACTTGCAAAATATCGATATGACGAAGTTATGATTCCCCATCAAACCACGAATCCTGAAAAAAAATAGCTGCACTTTGAAATATAGTTTTTTTTTCCGAATTCTTTCGAAAATTCCAAAAATTTCTGGACTTTCATGAATTTTTTTTACGGCATACGTTTCAAATTTTGCTTCTCTTCCGATGAATGGATATCATCGTTGAGGTGCCAAAATTTTGCCGGTATCTCTGCCCACGTATCATACGTGCAATCTTCCGGTATGGAAGAACGATCATTACCTTTTTCCCACGTGCTCGTCTGTTGAGAGACGCTAAATCAGCCATACGTACATGCACATCCCTGGATCCTTGCTTTATTCGATTTTCATTTCAGGGCGACATCGGTGGTCCACTTGTTCAGAATGGAAGACTCATCGGGATAGCTTCGCATCAATTCGGTATTGATAGTCATTATATCATGTTCGTGGACTTCCATAAATTTTGGGCAAACCAGGGTTTGAGAAATGTCGATGATGATGATCGACATGACGCTCCTCCGTAAAATCCGAGGGCTAGAGCGTAACATCGATATATATTTTGTATCCTTCCATTTAATGAAGCGTGGATTTCCAATGTGAATAAAAACATTCAAACGAATTGAAAATATAAATAGCCACGAAATCCTGAATTCACAAGCGCCACTACGTCGGTTAGGAGTCTGTACTATAAAGTGTCCGCAAAATTGTAGAAGGTAAGTATACCATTCGAATGCAGAAACCAATTTATTCAAAATATTGCCGATCGGAAGAGACAACCTTGGCCGATTTTACGGCGGACAATCGGATTCCACGCAGTAACGGTTCGGCTTCTTTGGAGGCAAAACAGTCATCTGGGTATTTTTAATACCTAATACAGTTCGGGGCCTTCCATAGTTCCTAATACCTAATACAGTTCGGGGCCTTCCATTATTTGTGGATTCCATAGTAGGGTTTCCGAACCGGGCCCCCATTAGGGAATGGTAGGGTAGACAGGCCGACTTAACCTATGATCTAAGTACGGCGACCAAGTAAAGGCAATTAAGGATTGTTGTTGTAAATTTCCTAGCAGCGATTTCCCCAATACTATTATAGGGGACTTTGCTATTATAGGGGAAAATAAGTATAAATTACTTGACTAAAGAATTTGCGGCATAATAATTATCAAGATCGATTAAATATAATAATTAAACTATGCATTTAGTAGACGAGATATGATGCCTTGGAGCAACGTACATGCAATACGTTCATTGGAACAACACAGGATCAAACGTGTCAAGATATGCGACAGAATTCTAAGCAACAAATGTATTGAAATAACATATTTTTTTTTCACAGTGCACACACACACGCACGTACGCATAAGACTGCAATGATTTTTATGAGGCACCGTTGAGGCAATTTTAAAGGCCCTGGTTATTGCTTCGTCTCTCTCTCTCTCTCTCTCTCTCTCTCTCTCTCTCTCTCTCTCTCTCTCTCTCTCTCTCTCTCTCTCGCTACTCCGGTATGTATATTCTCTTCGCTGGCATATGTTGGGCCATTCTGGATGAACGCGGGAATGGCGTCTTGCAGGTGTCGCACAGACAGCTGTGTCTTGAGCACCGAGTGCTTGTAATTAATCTGTCGCGTTTGTGGACTGGACGAGTGAGCGTGAGGGGCGGTGGCGGAAGTGGCAGGGGGGGGGGGGGGGGGGGGTGGTAGACACATAGATTTATTATGCCCTGGTGAAAACTTTAGAACGAAGAAAATGCACTACTACAAAAGCGTTATAAGAGCAAAGTAAGATGATATAAAATTGCATGAGAATAATAGAAAATATTTTTTTTTTAAATTTTACCCAATGTGCGAGATACGGAATTATTTGACAAATTATACGCACGAAAAAGGACATGGAAATAGTGGAAGAAAAATATTATTATGACTAGAATAAAATAAAAAGACTAGGAGAAAATGGAGAAGATGTAATGCGAAAAATAAGAAGAGGGAGAAATAAATAAATAGATAGTTTATTAGTGGTCTGGGATTATTTTTCCTCTGGAATACAATCTACAAATACATGGATTTACCCGGCCAAAAAAGGCATATTGTGTGATTTTTTTTTTCAGCGAAATCATAAAATAAATCGGAATTACAAAATAGGAGTTTGTTCCTATTAACTCGCCGAGCAATTGGGCATTACTCAACAAGCTGCTTCCAATCGGCTACGAGAGATGGGAAAGATTCAGAAGATCGGTAGATGGGTACCACATGAGTTGAACGACAGGCAAATGGAAAAGCGCAAAAACTCATGTGACATTTTGCTCGCTCGGTACAAAAGGAAGTCGTTTTTGCATCGTATAGATACAGGGGATGAAAAGTGGATTTATTTTGAGAATCCCAAGCGCAAAAGATCATGGGTAGACCCAGTCGCACCATCCACATCGACCGCAAGACCTTATCGCTTTGGCAGAAAGACGATGCTCTGTGTTTGGTGGGACCAGAGGGGCGTGGTCTATTATGAGCTGTTAAAACCTGGGGAAACGGTTAATACTAAACGTTACCAACAACAATTGACCGATTTGAACCGTCTGCTGCTTGAAAAAAAGGCCAGAATACCGAAAGAGGCAACACAAAGTCATTTTTCTTCATGACAATGCTCCATCACATACGGCAAAACCGGTTCGCGACACGTTGGAAGCACTCAGCTGGGAAGTTCTACCCCATACGGCTTACTCGCCAGACTTGGCTCCTTCCGACTACCACTTGTTTGCATCGATGGGTTATGCACTTGCTGAGCAGCGCTTTGGTTCGTACGAAGATGTGAAAACATGGCTCGATGAATGGTTCGCAGCAAAGAGGAAGATTTTTACTGGCGTGGCATTCACAAATTGTCCGAAAGATGGGAAAAATGTATAAACAAGCGATGGAGCATACTTTGAATAAAG
>OZ010718.1:26789385-26838408 GCA_963932345.1 Ophion ventricosus | reverse complement strand
CATGCAGCGCCACAGCGCCGCGCTGAGAAACTTCCTGGAAATACAGCTGGAAGGAGAATTCCTGCTCTAGCGCTGGTACTTCGTACTACACGTACTCGATAATATACAGTGGGTAACAAAAGTACTTGTACACCGCGTGTTTTTCAAATTGTCCTACGAAAGAAAAAAAAAAAGAAAATGCTTCAGCATTTTGTTTTTTTTTTTTTGAAAATTTTGTCGAATATTTTTTTTTTTTTCGAAAAAAAAAATGCTAAAGTATTTTTTTTCGCAGGATAATTTAAAAAAACACAAGGTGTACAAATACTTTTTTTATCCATTGTATATTAATTACGGTATTTATTACAATATACAATAATAATATTTCATGAGAAAAATTTATATTATTATTTATTATAATTAATATGCATTTATTTATTTATAGGTATATGTGTATATAAATTACAATTTATATATAGTTCATTTAATGATTATCATATTATTTACTATCAAATATTGTAGATTATTTTGACATTTAAAAATTATATATATATAAGTACACACACAGATACACGCTTACGTACACACACATGTATACAGGGTGGACCATTTAAGGCCTTATATACGCGATTTCGCCGATTTTCGAAGGCACTTTTCTAGACGCGGTTAAAAAAAATGACGCATATATTGACAACATTTTTTTTACAGATCATTTATGCACATGGTTAAGTATATGTAAAAAAAATCAGAAATATTAACAAATGGCGGAGATATAACATAATAAAGCAGTGTATTTTTTTTTTGCGCGCGCGTTGATGGTGAAAGTTCTCGACATCGATGTGGGTGTCTGAAAAAAAAATGAACATATTTATAATTGCATAAAGAAAGTATATTCAGTGTGAACCAACAATATTATTTAAAAAAATTATTATAATAAATATTCGAAACTTAACATTTTTTTACTCAATTTTCAGTCGGTATTTTATCTTTTATATTTTTTTGTGTCATTGAAATTTTTGTTTCTGTGGTTCACACGATAGCTGATGATACTAAGAATATGTTGTAAAAATTTAAAAGCGATCTGAACCTTCGTTCAAGAGTTAGAACTTTCACAAGGTTCAAAAAAGTGAATCGTGAACAAACGGCTTTGAAGTTGGCGGTCGGGCGCGCCGCGCGGTATCTATTATTACGCTCTAAATGCTGTAACTTTAACAGTTTTTGGAATTTTTCAATTCTCTAAAGCTTAAAATATTCCTAACCGTTCAGGCTAATGAAATCAAAAATAAATAAAAAATGAAAAATTTTGAAATTTTTCGCGTATATAAGGCCTTAACGTGACCACCCCAAATATCTCCGTTGCCTTTAGAGTGACGAAAAAAATGTCAGAAGATAATTTGATTGATTTCAAAAGGTTGATACAGTGGTAAGAAATTCATTTTTATCAAGCTCATAGTTTTTGCGTTCTGAAGGTCATCAATGGTTTTTCAAATGGGAACATGTTTTTTTTTTTTTTATCAAGACGTTGTAGCTGATATTCAGACGAATCCAACGATCTATGGTATCATGACCTTGAAATGATTTATCATCAAAATACAGGTGTAAAAATGGGAAATCGTGATGGTATTGACAATAAGAATATCCGAATAATGTGATTGAATTTTTTGTGCAGAAAATTTATTGTAACAAATGTTCGAAGTGATGGCCATTAACCTCGACACATTTTTGAAGACGTCGGATGAATGATTCTCTTGATCTTCGAATAGTGATGGTAGGTCAATCGTCGAAAATGTCGATAAAATCATGAAAATCGTCGAGTCGGACTGGCATGTGACCACTTATTCCATTGTCCAGGAACTGAAGATTCGCCAGAAAACCGTTTGGAACCATTTGCATAAGGCTGGTCTCAAGAAGAAGCTCGATGTATGGGTGCCACACGAATTGACGCAAAAGAACCTTTTGGACCGAATTGGTGCCTGCGATTCTTTGCCGAAACGTAACGAAATCGACCCATTTTTTAAGCGGATTGTGACTGGCAATGAAAAATGGGTCACATACGAGAACAACAGGCGAAAAAGATCGTGGTCCAATCGCGGTGAGCCGGCCCAAACGATCGCCAAGCCCGGATTAACGGCCAAGAAGGTTTTGCTGTGTGTTTGGTGGGATTGGAAGGGAATCATCCACTACGAGCTGCTCCCATCGGGCCAAACACTCAATTCGGATTTCTACTGTCAACAACTGACCAAATTGAAGCAGGCGATCGACCAGAAGCGGCCAGAATTGGCCAATAAGAAGAGTGTTGTGTTCCATCAAGACAACGCCAGGACGCGCACATCTTTAACGACGCGCCAGAAGCTCCGAGAGCTTCGGTGGGAGGTTCTATCGCAACCACCGTATAGTCCAGACCTGGCACCAAGCGATTATCACCTTTTCAAGCATTTGCAAAATTTTCTTGATGGTACAAAACTGGCCTCATGAGAGGCTTGTGAAAATGAGCTGGTGAAGTTTTTTACCAATAGGGACGAGGACTTCTTCAATCGCGGAATTATGAAATTGCCTTCAAAATGGACAAAAATTATTGAACAAAACGGCGCTTAATCACACGGCGAATAATTCCGTGTACGACCGGCACTGCTTACGTCATCGTTGATCCAACCTTCAATCTTTCGTCGACGGATGACGCCACCAATGCACTGCCAGCGAGCATTTGCTGCTCCGTTGGACACTCAGAAAGTGACACACGAATTACCGACAGAGTGGCTTTGTTGCGCGGTGAGTTTTCTGCACAGAACGAGAGTAATGCTATTTTATTTCGAGTTGAAACGTATCGAGGAGCAATGAAAAGAATGACCAAACGTTTTGGTAAAGAATGATGGAAAATTCCATAGCACTCGCAATATGTTATTTTTTGTGATTTTTTTTTCGGCTGATTGTTTAGTCGTTTTATGAGAATGACTATGATTCAAAATTCATTACTTCATCTGTGTGTTTATATGCAGTTTGATTATATTGTTGATTTGTTTTTCTGATTACGAAAAGTCTGATTACATTTTCAATGCCATGAGATAGTTGCACTTTGTGTAATATCTGTAGATTTTTAAAATCGTTTCTATTCGATTCTTGATGAAAATGTTACCAATTCCTCCGCAATATGAAATGTTGGGTATATCGTTTTTTTTCTTTCGATTTGACATCGACAAATTAGAACATTTCCAATTCCACCAGCGTAAACGTTGATTTATTTTTTTCCACCATTGATACTTCGATATCCTTAAAAAAAAAAAACAAAACCAAAGATACAAATCTTTGACGCATGAAATCGTTGAATTTTATGGGAAAAAAAAACACGTTTGAGGACACGCCAGTAAAACTTTGTCCTGATTTTTATCGACCACGCTTTCAAAGTGTATTCTTGATTTTAAACGAATAAAACTTAATCGAGACAAGCTTCGTTGAATTTTTTTTTTTTTTTACTCCGATGCGATCAACGGCAATCTTTGATCGCGAATTAAAAACTGGACAAACTCAAAATTGATCCACGCCCGTTCATTCGCAACTTTAGCCCGACGAACACTCGTGTCGCAACGAGACGAAATTGTTTCAGACGAAAAGGATCGTCCGTTGATTTGCGAGACGAGTTGGGTCGTTTCGTCGCCGTAAAATTAAAATATTTTCCTGTCATTTTGATTTATTACACCGCGTCTTGGCTAACGTATAATGGCAATTTGTCCGTTCGAAAAGTGGAAAATTTCCGTGAAAATTGCCCAATTTTCTCATTGACAGTCTCGCGATTTTAGATTTTACGTTTTTTTTTTTAATCGGTTATTTGTTTTCTTAACGTCCAGTGACTATTGGAACCTTCGATATCTTCGAAACTAAGTTTGTCAGAAGAAAAAAAAAAAAATGTCAGCTGGAAGTTACGTGTCACACGTGAAGTCATTCGATAGTGATAACATTTTTTTTTTCGTGGCTGTAAAATACGAGGGTCAACTTTGTTTTTTTTTTTTTTTTTTTATGGAACGCTGTGTTCTCGTGTCGACCGTCTGGTAGCGCAAGAACATTCAAGGTCATCTTCTACGCGATTTAATTCAAGGTCACGTTCGACCCAAGTCCATTCGAGGTCACGTTCGAAGCCGGCTCATTCAAGGACACATTCGACGCAAGTTTATTCAGGGTCACCTTAGACCCAACGTCATTCAAGGTCACCTTCTACGCAAGGTGACTCAAGGTCACGTTCGACCCAAGTCCATTCAAGGTCACGTTCGACGCAGAATCATTCAAGGACACATTCGACGCAAGGTCATTCAGACTCACCTTAGAACCAAGGTCATTAAAGGTCATATCCGTCGCAAGGTCATTCAAGGTCACCTTCGAGGCAAGGTAATTCGAGGTCACGCTTGACCCGAGTTCATTCAAGGTCACGTTCGACACCGGGTCATTCGAGGACACATTTGGCGCAAGGTCATTCAGGATCACCTTTCAGAACCAAGCTCATTCAAGGTCACCTTCGATCCAAGGTCATTCAAGCTCACCTTTGACCCGGGGTCGTTCAAGGTCACCTTCGACGCAAGGTCATTCGAAGTGTACACATTCGGTTTCGTTTATAAAAGTTGCTCGAATTCATGAAACGCTGTATTGAATTAATCATTGGAATAATTATTTATCGATTTGCTGATGAGACTCGTCACGTGGTAATACTTTCCAACTATTCTTTTTCCTTTCGCTCGTATATAAAGGGTGTGTAAAAAGTACCTGACATTTTTAATTGGGCGCTATTTTTTTTTGCGGAGAACATAGAGTAATAATCTTTGACAACTGGCATCAGGAAGTATTGAGGTTTCGTCATGAAGAATTGCACGGTCGAGCGACGCATAATTGTGTCAATTTATTCATATTCAATTAGTCAATCATTAACATTCAAAAACAATTTTTTTTTTAATATTTTTTTTTCGTCTAATTCAGCACAAATTAAAAATTAACTGTTTTAGGCCTGTCGAAGCCGAATTGGAAATTAGAAAATCATTAATAGCATTATTGGCGATTAAAATCATAAAACTCTTCTCAAAAAAAATATAATTAATTCGAAAAAAAAATAGAAGGAAAAATGGGCCCACGATGAGCCTAGTCTTAAAAATCATAGAATGTGTCACTCTATTTTAGAGAATTATTTGGAAAAAATAAATAAAAAATAGCATTCGTGTTAAAAAAAAATAGTTTTGACTTTAGAAGCAAAAAAAAAGGTTGCCAGCGATAATTGATAATTTTTTTTTCATATTTTTTAAATGAAAGTATGCTTCAAAATTAAAAAAAAAATGATATATGGACATTTGTCGATATCTCAATTAGTTCAGGAGTTATCAGTGTTTACACGTTTCCAACACTTCCGAAATCGACATTTTTTGGAAAATTATAACTCCTAAAAGAGAGTAATGCCTTTAGCTAATTATATAGCTTAAAAAAGAACGTAATGGCTCTTTCTTTCTAGCTAAAGCGGTATTGCAATTGGTTCTGCTTATCAATTAATTCTTTTTTCGCACGATAATGAAGAAACGATCTTAAGGCACGCAACCACTTGAGGAGACCGAAAATGAGATGTTTGGATTTTTTTTATGTGAAAAAAAATGGAAATTTCCGCAACTCTGACAATAATTTATTCATATTTTCATACATCTCTGGTAGTTTTTTCAAGTTATTTCATGCATTAATTAAGGTGTAATCCGCTGTGTCCCTTGGCGTGTCCTCATCGTCGTTGTCGATTTGCGGGAATTGTGCAGCTCGCAATTCGCATCTGAAATAGTCCAACAAATTTTCATACATTCTTGAGATGTTTTTTAAGAATATGAACCTAAATTTTGAAAAAAAAATCGAAAATTGAATGTTGGAACGTGTTTGAAAAAAAATGATCGATTTTTAGAATTTTTTCCCCGGATTTTTGCAATAATAAATGTGTTTTAAACAATCTAATCTTTCCGACTTTAGGTTTATGTTTTAATAAATTATATTATGTAAACGTGTTCCAAATTTGAAGATGATCCGTCAATTAGTTTGTGAGTTATGGTTCCCGCAAATTGAAAAAATGTCGTTTCGAGAAAATGACGTTTAAAGTTTCACAAACGAAAAACTCAAAGTCAAATGTGTTTAATCAAATGATAAAGGGTCTTACCGATTAATCAGCGATTCCAGCACCATACAGCAGTCCTTCCTCTTGGCCAAGAACACAACACCCTTCCTATTGGCCAATTCTGGCCGCTTTTGGTCGACCGCCTGCTTCAATCTGGTCAGTTGTTGACAGTAGAGGTTTGCCCGAATTGGGTGTGTGGCCCGATGGAAGCAGCTCATAGCGGATGATTCCCTTCCAATCCCACCAAACACACAGCAAAACCTTCTTGGCCGTTAATCCGGGCTTGGCGATCGTTTGGGCCGGCTCACCGCTATTGGACCACGATCTTTTTCGGCTGTTGTGCTCGTATGTGACCCATTTTTCATTGCCTGTCACCATCCGCTTCAAAAATAGGTCGATTTCGTTACGTTTCAGCAAAGAATCGCAGGCATCGATTCGGTCCAAAAGGTTCTTTTGCGTCAATTCGTGTGGCACCCATACATAGAGCTTCTTCTTCAGACCAGCCTTATGCAAATGGTTCCAAACGGTTGTCTGGCTAATCTTCAGTTCCTGGGCAACGGAATAAGTGCTCACATGCCGGTCCTACTCGACGATTTCCATGATTTTGTCGACATTTTCGACGATTGGCCTACCAGAGCGTGCCTCATCTTCGACGGTGGTTGGAACCACCGCTTTGCTGTTGCATTCGATACTGTATTGGCTCCATAAACAGCACAAATTTTTTTGGCCACCTGCTCCGCCTTTTCACCTTGGTCGTAGTGGTACTGAAGAATGTATCGATTTTTCTCTTTTTTTTACCTCCATTTTGGAACGTCGCAACACACAACTGGCTTCACCAAACACGAAACTGTCAAAGAACTTTTTTTGAAGCGTAATGTCACCTTTACATCGCCGTTCAGTATGACCCGATGCGATGTATATGTCGTGAGATATGGCTCACTAAAGGCATCTAGCGGAAAACGCTCAGAACTTTTTACTTCACCCGTTATTTTGCAACTGTAGAATATTCAGGATGCGTACTAGGCAAAAGCCGAAGATACACTGAATCCAGAATGACGGTGACGCTTCTAGTAGATTCTATTCTAGCAATTTATAGTACATGTTCCTTTTCAAATAATATAATAAAAGACCTTCTGAATCATCTGTCCCACCCCAAAGCAAACGTACAATGATCTACGTCAGCAGGTGAGTCATAAAAAGGGACTATCTAACTGAGCGCTCGTGGATACCTGAGCGCGCTTGGGAGTCGAGCGGAGAGTCTTTATCATTTATATACATACCGTTGGAAGGAATCCGTATATCATTTTGAAATTTTCAGGGTGTATTCTTAAGATATTTTGCTGACGATTGATGAAATTAAAAAAAAAATGATTTTTTGAAGCATCTAAAGTGGTTGCTCGCCTTAAAACATAATCAACGATGTTGTTAAAGTAAAATCTGACAGCACTTTGGCAAATCAATAAAAACAAACTCAAGTCAGACATTTGTTGAATATTTGAACAGTGCACAGACAGAAAAATTATCTTGACATTAACTAGATGCGCCTAATTGATTTTTTTTTTCAATTTAACTACGGTTTTCGTGAAATCAAATTTATCCTATTGCATTCCATTGATTAAAATGATTTATTTTAGATATATTTATTTATTCAAATCAAGATCTATTTGAGATCGTCTAATAAATAAATATTTTATTTATTCCTAATAAATCTGTGATTTCGTCTAGGATGTTATTTATTTAATATTATTTTATTAACATAAAATAATATTAGATAAATCAAATTAAATAGAATATTATTTATTTAATTTGAACATAATCTTCATTTATTTAATTTAAATATATTTAATATTTAAAAAGAATAGCTTGAACAAATGAAAAAAATATATTTGAAAGAAATAGGCTCGCAGCAGGCTGCGAGACGAGGAAAAAACCTATTTGATTTAAATAGAACCTATGTAAACTAATTTGTTTTCTTTCCTGGCAGTGTATAGTCTGGCATGCTCTCATCGAGTATTTTCGGTATCTCGAGTCGATCTTGCCCAATAATCGGGCCCGTACGATCAATCATTTTGACAAGCATCAACGAGTAACTTTTCTCGCAGAGACGAGACTTTGTTCGGTAGCGTGGTGTGCACGGCAAAGCGTGCGCATTGTGTTTTCTTTTCTTTCGCAATTAACGGGCCGAATAATGATCGCATATGCGGTATCTAATATGCTGCAGAACAATGACGTTGGAAATTATATGCGGCGCAACACTCTGCAATCCGAATTATGAGATGTGCTCCCACTTCTCGGCTTTCTTTTCTTTTCTTTTTTTTTCGTTGTTCACCTTGGTTTTGTAAATTGGCGCGAGAGATGCAGCCGAAATAAAAGAGCTGTAACAATGACGATAAAAAGGATGATCCTGACGATCGATGTAATAATATTTAATAATAATAATTATTATTAATATCGAAGATAATGCTGACAAAAATAATAATCATTATTTTAAGGAGGGAGATACATATACAACTTTCAAAAAAATGGATTTTTTTTTCTTAAAACGTTAGTCCAATGTGTTAAAAATATCGTACCAAAGGTTTAAACCAAAATTCGAAGCCGTTTGGAAGTTATAGCCACAAACGTGACACAACTTCTCCAAATGCGTCCATGGTTGTTTTTGAGCATACTCAAAATACTCAAAATGCCAATGAAAGTTTCAACCAAACGATCTGGATCTTGGCTACTAAGCACTTGAATTGTGGACTGAAAATCGTCGAAATTGCATCCTATCTTGCGGCTGGACTATTCAACGAACGATATACATCGATTTTGAAAACCATGCTCGCATTGGATATCATAATTGGAGCTCCTTATCGACCAAAGAGGCTCGAAAAGCACAGAAAAATCAAATGGCTGAAGAAAATCAATTCTTCGAAGAAGCTGAAGGCTTAGTATATGGCCCTGGAATCGCTGATTAGCCGGTAAGTAACTGTTATCATTGACTTTTTCCGTGACCAAACTTTAAACGCATTTTACTCGAAACTACGTTTTTCAAATTGGCATACATCCTCACGTAAAAACTATCCAAACGATCTTAACCGAATTTGGTACATGACTGAACAACATCACTACGTAGTTTGTAAGCCTAAATGTTTAAAAAAATATCGGTCAAGAAAAGCACTTTTCCATATAAAAAAAGAACAAAAATTTCATCAAAATTCGCAATGTCTATCTAAAAATGGTATAATTCTTCCTAATTATAATTTTTTACTTGTTTTTTAGGCTTACGGACGAACTATGAATATTTTCAATGAAAATCTTCTACCCTATTGGTTTCAGATGAAAACAAGGAACACCAGAGTGTATGCCATTTTCGAAGTCCCGAGTCGACCTGCTCCAAAGCCAGCGGAATATCTCAGCCAATGTTCTATTTTTTGTAACTTAAAAAAATACGCTTTGGTAGATCAAAGTACACCCTAGTAAATGCTAAAGTTTCAAAAATCGGAAATAATTATTTCTCTTCCAAAAAAATTCCACAAAATCATCGATTTTTTAGCCTTGTAAAGGTATCTCCCCCCTTAATGCAATTTTAATAAACCTTAATAAATAAAATTTCAATTAAATATAAATAATAACAATTATTATGATGTGAATAGTGATAATAATAAAAATTTTAATAATTATAATGATTTCAATAATGACGACAATTACGATAATAATTAACATCATTATAATTATAATGACGATGACAATGATAGTGATGATAATAATAATAATAATAATAAGAAATAAATGAATGAATAAATTTTTAAAAAATGCGATGAGCTCGAGGCAATTTTACGAGCCAGTTCAAGGTTCTCAATTCCATATTTTAACAACTCGGGCATAATGACGACAAACATGCAGGCGGGTAATTGTCCCGTCCGATGAATATTTACTCACGATGTTCGCTCCGTAACGAGCACACACACACACCCACACACACACAATCGCAATGTTCAAATACCTTTCGCTACTGGAGACAACGTTAACAATTATGATGTTTGGATCGTACCAATGCAACGGAAAACAGAACGAATAAATTGAAATTCCAGTATGTCTCCAGATTCTCTATTTGATTTCAACTACAATCTCCCAAAAAAAGAAGAAAAAAAAGTTTGGACTATTTTAAGCACTATTTAAGACTTAAAAAATAAGGCAAAGAAAAATTTTGCGTACGGTTTTTTTTTCCAATTTTATAAATCAAATTAACAATATAATGAATAAATTTAATAATAATAATAACGACAACAATATTGAATCTATGGAGAATTCCGTAGCGAAAATCGAGTAAGCTTAAAAAAAAAATATTTACAAAACAAGTCGGTTTTCAATCAACTAAATACCATTTAATCAACCATTCTGTTCAATGACTACCAATATATTCACGAGCTTGATTATCCCTCTTCCATAGAAGTCCTGAGATCTCTGGGCAAATAAGGCATCCAAGTCATTTCTGAGGGCATCCAGGGAACTTAAGGTTTTATTATTTAAACTGTTCTGTAGCGCCTGGAACAAGTGATAGTCTGAAGGTGGAAGGTCCGGACTATAGGGCAAGTGCACCAAAACATCCTACCCAAGCCGCAATTACTTTTGCCGGATCATCAGAGAAACGTGTGGTCTAGCGTTTTCCTGGTGGAACACAGGTACCTAAACGAGAGTACAATGTTTGGAATACCAATACGGGCCTCCGATGAACCTCCCGAATGGCCGGAACTGAATATTGTCACTCAAAGGACTCTTAACGCAGAGCGCAACTGAACCTGCGAAACCCCACATGGGCCTACTTCGTACGCTTCCGCAGAACCTACTGGACCCTCCATTCAGCCTACTGTAGGCGCACTGTAGATCCTCTGGACCCTCCATTCAGCCCACTGTAGGCGCACTGTAGACCCTCCTGATCCTTCATTCAGCGAAAACGTATTTATTTCGTCATCGAACGGGTTAACGATCAGACCACAATTGAGTGTTGATGGAGGAGATATCGAATTTGGGCTGAAAGTAGGTTAGGTAGGGTCGAGACGGACTTGAGATCGAAAGCAGGTTAAGGAGGCCTGCGTTTTGCACGTTTCACTGAAACTACGGGGTGGAAAGAAGGTTTGGGAGGACTAAGAGAGGCTACACTGGACCAAATGGAGGCATCTTCATGGCATTGAACTCGACAAATGAGGTTTAGTAGATTCAACAGAGGCTGGCAGCTTGTGGATTACAAAAGAAATGGGTCCTGCGAGTGTTCAGAGGAGGCTTTTGACTCTTGGCAGCAGCTCGCAATAGACGATTCCTTTTTCCAATCCCACCAAATACAGAGCATGACCTTCTTTGGATGTAATCCAGCCTTTGCGACCGTTTGAGCAGCCTTCCCGAGCTTCGACCATGATCTTTGTCGAATGACGTTGGTGTAGACAATCCACTTTTCATCGCCAGTAATCATTCGCTTTAAAAATTGTTCGTTTTGATAGCGTTTGAGCAACAAATAGCAGACTGAAATTCGGTCCATCGCGTGCGGCACCTATACCCGTGCAGACATTTTATCGGGACACATACGTTCCTATTAGGTCTCGATCAGGATATAATACGGATTCCTTAGAAGGGCTATCCTCATAGAAATCCAGATGTCGCCCACTACGTAGCACGAGGTGAAGACGTGGTGGCAAGAATTTGAAATACGTATTAAATACATTTTTCTTAGAAAATTAAATACATATTTTCTTCGTTCGAAATATCTCCAGTTAATTTAAATATAATTACTTAGAATAAACAACCTATATCACTTCTTCAGGAAATATAAGTCTTTCAAGGTCTATATATTGTTTTTTCGAAGAATTTTTTTCGAAATTCTGTTATTAAAATGTATAAGTTTCAAAAGTTATACTGTAGCAACAATTTTTACCGAATCTTTTTCAGATCCTTGAATAAATAATTTCCGAAAACGTCCAGCGTCTCCAGTTGATACGGATCGGTATCTCCGGGTGATTTTTGCATTCAACCCTGGGATCGAATTCGATATCGAACTAGATCTTGTTCTAGAAGTTCGGGATCCTCGCCTGGATCCTATGCAAAGTTTCTATTTGAATTCTGACTAGAGTCCTTAATAGTTCCGGATTATGAAAGTGGCTGGAATCCGATTGGCGAGCGTTACTTTCAGCTCCCGGATCCGTTCCGATGTCCGACTGGATCCTGATTGAAAAACCAAGATCCTAGTCCGAATCGGACTGTATTCATGATAATATCTGTGCTGAGGTACATGAAGGTTATTTATCATTCCAAGCTTCCGTAAATGTCTCGAAACAGTTGATTGGGTCAATGTTGAGGTTAAGTCCGATCTCTGTAGTCGTCAAATGCCGGTCGGAGTCGATTACGGCGGGCAATCACTTTAGATGCTTCAAAAAATCAATTTTTTTCAATTTCATAAATCGTTAGCAAATTATCTTAAGAATACAACCTGAAAATTTCAAAACGATATCCGGAATTCTTCCAACGGTATGTATATAAATGATAAAGTCTCTCCGCTCGACTCCCAAGCGCGCTCAGTTATCCACAAGCACTCAGTTAGGTAGTTTGTTTCGGTTTGTTTGTTTGTTTGAGTTTTCATAACCCAAACAAACCCAAACTCGACCGTTTGGCGATTAAATCCAAAACGTCTCCATCCTGGGTAAAAAAATAATCGAGGTAGCGGCATTTCTCGCTGCTATTTTATTCAATGAAGGAAATTCAGCCTTACTCATGGTTTATGAATGAACTACAAATCGTAGTTGTCAGACAGAGCTACGAATATGCCGAGCAAATGGATCAGATGCGCGTGGCTCGGCAAAATAGAAAAAGTATATTAGAGATAAAAGAAGCTCGGAAAACTCGTAAAGAGGATATGCAACCTTCGAATGAATTGCATGAGGAAGAGGAAGGACTGCTGTATGGTGCTGGAATCGCTGATTAATCGGTAAGACACTTTATCATTTGATTAAACACATTTGACTTTGAGTTTTTCGTTTGTGAAACTTTAAACGTCATTTTCTCGAAACGACATTTTTTTTCAATTTGCGAGAATCATAACTCAAAAACTAAATGATGGATCATCTTCAAATTTGAAACACGTTTACATAATATAATTTATTAAAACATAAACCTAAAGTTGGAAAGATTAGATTGTTTAGAAAATATTTATTATTGCAAAATGCCGGGGAAAAAAATGTTAAAAATCGATCATTTTTTTTCAAACACGTTCCAACATTCAATTCTCGATTTTTTTTTCAAAATTTAGGTTCATGTTCTTAAAAAACATCTCAAGAATGTAGAAAAATTTGTTGGACTATTTCAGATGCGAATTGCGAGCTGCACAATTCCCGCAAATCGAAAATGACGATCAGGACACGCCAAGGGACACAGCGGATTACACCTTAATTAATGCATGAAATAACTTGAATAAATTACCAGAGATGTATGAAAATATGAATAAAGTATTGTCAGATTTGCGGAAATTTCCGTTTTTTTTTCACAATAAAAAAATCCAAGAATTCATCCAATTTTCGGGGTCCCAAAGTGTTTGCCCGCCTCAAAGCCTTGATTTTATCGACATCTATAGTGCCTGACTGATCGGAGCGAAGAGCATCTTCGAGATGAAAATCTCCACAATGAAATTTCCGCAAACCACTTTCGACACACACTTTCACTTACGGCATTCTCTCCGTACGCGGCGCATTTTTTGTGAGTTTGCGACGCGTTTTTGCCTTTTCGAAAAAAAAAAAACAGCGAAATGCATCGTAAATACACTTTTTTTTCCTTCCATGTTCAAAATGCAATCAAACTTCCTATACGTCAAGGATCTCGATGGATAATTTTATTTAAATGTCGGTACAAGTTACGGCTACGGAATTATGCATAGACCAAATAGTTACGATCACTACAATAGGACAATAATAATAAATTATAATTATAATAATCAAAATAATACATGAATCATAATAATTTATGTTCAATTTACTTATAATTATAAATTAGCATAATGATAATTTTATTTATTTATTACTATCAATGCCAATAATAAGAATAAATGATTGAATTTTAAAAAATGCGAGGAGCGCGAGGCAATTTTACGTGTCGGCAACTCTATCAATGATAACAACAATGGAAAAAATCCTCTTCACGAATGGCACGTAGCCAGATGACGAGTCAATAATTTACGACACATTCTTATGACGTCAAAGTGCAAAATCGAAGGATTAGCAAATTATGCATTTTTTTTTTTTTGGCAAGATCCTCGCGATACTCGTTTCCCCACGCAACAGACATCAAACAGATATGATTATCGGGACGAAACGAAACTTCTCGTGTTTTCGATCCAATGCAAACGAGCATAATAAGAATATATTGATTTTTAAATTGGCGCGCCAACAAAGAAAAAGAAAGAAAATAAAAGCGTTTGAACACAATGAAATTTGTGCAAAGTTCAATCGAGGATCCAAACGATTGTCTGAAGAAGGCGGTATTGTCTACTAGCTCAACTTGACTTCGACACAAATGACTAATGACTGACGAAAAAATGAATATTTGCGAACTGAGAAATTATCGACGAAACTAACAGAACGTTTTAACTCATTTTGAAATAACATATTTTTTAACACATATAAATTGCATTGTTTTTGCACAGAATAACATTCATTATTGGTGTTTATTTGTGTTTTTTTTTAAGGCCGTCTTCTAGTCTAGAGGGCCAAAATTTGGGGATTTTTCAACATGCGATTAAAAAAAAAACAAAAAATATTCCGTATCTATCTTTTTACCACATATTTATTCATCCTCTGACATAGTATAAAAAAAATTGGCGAAAAAAAAAATCCATAATTCTGGTAGATGCAGGCTGGTAAAGTGAGGGTGGAAAAAAACGGCCTCTCCGGGTTGACATGATTCCAACCCTCCTGGTCATCTGAAAAAAAAAAAAAAATAGATTCTTAATTAGTAAGGATGTCATTATAGCCCCTACCTCAGGCAAAAAAAAAAAATCGCAAAATGGCGGCTGTTTAAAAAAAAGGTAATTTTTTGCCGTTTTTTTTCACGATTGTTGATTTTTTTAAAATAATTAGTAACAAAATTTCGCGATAAATCTGGTAGGCGCGATAGAGGGGTGTGTAGAGAAGGTCCACAAAAAAATTCAAGTAAATCGGTTCATTACAACTTGAGATATCATGTCAGCCGTCTCGAAAAAAGTAGTTTCGAGAAAAACGCGTTTAAAGATTCGAGTACAGTTTCAGGCAGTCTAAGTCATATAATGGCACATATACTTACATTTCGTTAATCGGCGATTCCTGGTTCATAAAATACTCCTTCTTCTTCAAAATCGAAGTCTTTTGATGTTTTTTGATGATGAGAAGTTCGGAGTTCAGAGCGGTGTGAATCCGCTGTTCATCACGTCTGAGAACGAACGCCGGTTAAGTTTCCACCTCACTAATTACAGCTGTAACTTCGTTAATATTTGGAATTTCCAAATTTCCTTTGGAGGGTATATTCTTGAAATACTAAACATTGAAAATATGCAAAAAAAATCGATTTTTTCAAAATTCTAGACTAGAAAACGGCCTTAATACCCTAATATATTTTACGTGTTTGCCGTGTTATTGCGACGGTTTGGGAACGACTCCGATTCGTTCCGAAACTGTTCAATTTGTTTGCCTTTGCGTTGAAGCTCACTCACACTCAACGAATAATAAGGCGGGCACTTTCGATGTTTCAAAAAATTAACGTTTTTTTTTAAATTTCATAAATCGTTAGCAATATATCTTAAGAATACACCCTGAAAATTTCGAAAGTATATTCGGATTCCTTCTAACGGTAAGTATTAGGTGTATGACTTAATTTTTACAGATTTTTCAGCAAATTTATTTAATATAAAAAAAATAGAGAACAACGAACTTAATCTTGGAAATATTGTCCATCGTTTTCTATGACCTTGCGCCATCTCTCAGGTAACATACGAATGCCATCGCGAAAGAAACTTGCAGGCTTCGAGGCGATAAAGTCATCGACGAATTTACGCACATCGTCCAGCCTTTTGAACTGTTTATCCACTAAGGCGTGCTGCATTGATGGGAACAAATGGTAGTCGGATGGGGCCAAGTCTGGTGAATATGCCGCGTATGGGAGAACTTCCCATCCCAAGTTCAAGAGGATCTTCTGAGTCGCGCGAGCAACGTGAGGTCGAGCGTTGTCATGCAGCAGTATGACTTGCCTGCTTCCTTGACCAGTAAATAGCCTTTTCTGATCAAGTTCTTCGCTCAGTTTGTTCAATTGTCGGCTGTAGCGTTCCGCAGTCACCGTCTGATCAGTTTCCAGGAGTTCGTAATAAAGCACACACTTCATATCCTGTCCAGGGCGCGGCTGATCACTAATATCGATATCACCACTTCTAAAACGTTTGTGCCAATAATTACACGTTTCATAAGACACAACGTCGCCATCAAGAACACTACAAATTCATTCCCGTGCTTTAGAAGCATTTTTTCCTTGTTGGACTTCGTATAAAATGCAGTGCCGAATTTGCTGTTTATCAGTTGCCATCGTAAACTCTGCTATTCTGAGAGGTTATGTAACTCACGTAGACTTCGGTGTTCTGAAACCTTGCATCCGATCCTTTCAAAACCACAAAAGGTTTTCGAAGGTACTTTTCTAGACATCGTTAAAAAAAAATGACGCATATATTGACAACATTTTTTTTACAGATCATTTATGCACATGGTTAAGTATATGTAAAAAAAAAATCAGAAATATTAACAAATGGCGGAGATATAACATCATAAAGCAATGTATTTTTTTTTTGCGCGCGCGTTGATGGTGAAAGTTCTCGGCAACGATGTGGGTGTCTGAAAAAAAAAATGAACATATTTATAATTGCATAATGAATGTACCTTCAGTGTGAACCAACAATATTATTTTAAAAAAATTATTATAATAAAAATTCGAAACTTAACATTTTTTTACTCAATTTTCTGTCGGTATTTTATTTTTTATATTTTTTTGTGTCATTGAAATTTTTGCTTCCGTGGTTCACACGATAGGTGATGATACTAAGAATATGTTGTAAAAATTTCAAAGCGATCTGAACCTCCGTTCAAGAGTTAGAACTTTCACAAGCTTCAAAAAAGTGAATCGTGGAAAAACGGCTTTGAAGTTGGCGGTCGGGCGCGCCGCGCGGTATCTATTATAAATGCAATCTTACCTTATTTAATAGCATCCTGCGAATTTTTCAATTCTGTAAAGCTTAAAATATTCCTAACCGTTCAGGCTAATGGAATCAAAAATAAATAAAAAATGAAAAATTTTGAAATTTTCAGGCTATAACCTTAACATATTTTGCTAACGATTTATGAAATTAAAAAAAAATGATTTTTTGAAGTATCTAAAGTGTCTAAAGTAACGAGTATTTTTCCCTCAAGGGGATGATCTCGTACCTCTGACTTCTTGAGAAAGTCGATGATTTGTTTCGAGGGTCGTGGCAAAGAAAATATCTTCCAAGTAGAAACGACTGCAATGGTCAGACTCGGAAATTACACTGGCACTTGTCTTTCAACACAAGGGCAATTTTTTGCTAAGCGTTTCGAGGCATCGCTCAGGGCTAATTTTAGTTCATTTTTTTTTTGTTTCTCGCCTGTTCAACGAAATGACAAATACATCACAATTACGATATGTGCTAATCAGCCGGATGAGTTTGAACATTAATACCGTCTAGCGGAACGAGGTTACTGACTCTGCAAGGGGTGGGGAGGGGGCGGTGGGGCAGGGGGTTTATTAAGTTCATTAAGTCATTGTCGGCTGATCATTCCTCCCCGAATGATCACCCGACAATGACTTAAAATGAGAAGCCTGAAACGTTGCAATGCAAAATAGCCCACATTCGAACGCATCATCAATGATGCAAATGAATGTACTTCGATTCCGAGTTTATATATCCGAATGCACATAACCCGCGACATTTGCCACGCATTCCGACAAACATGAACGCACGTCAGGAAGACGATGACGTATCAATGCGATTTTTCAATCCGATTATATCGAAGTAATAAATAGTGTCAATGAACTAATATCAACGAAAAGAGGACTGCACCACTGCCATGCGTCAGCAAGTTTTCATCGTTCTTTTTTTTTTTGCACTGAGAGAAAAGTATATAGTATTTGCAAAAAAATGCGTATGGTAAAAGAGAGTAAAGTCGAATTGCCTGTAGTTTATTGTCACCGCAATCATAATATGGTTAACGCAACTATAAGCGAAAAGTATACGTAAACATTAGGGTGGTCATTATTTGGGATCAAAATTAATTTTACCCTTTCCGCGCCCTGAATCGGTTCGAAATACGTGAAAAGTAACGCTGTAATTTTTTCAGATTTTTAAAAAAATGTTTAACCCTTGACCACGGGGGTTGAAGTTTTCCATTTAAAATACATGGGGTTTTCTTGCGTTTGCAGTCACTATTTTACTGTGGGCCTAAATATGTTTGTAAAATCTTGAAATTTTTAGAAATTAGTTTACAAGCATATTGCTACATGGAAAAAATTTCCAAAACCCCTATCCTCAAAATGTTGTATAACATCACCATAATAATTATAACTTTTTTTTTTATAATTTTTTAATTTATTTTGCTTCCTCGTTTTTTTATAAATGTATTTAAAATAGAATAATTTTCTAAACGAGTTACAAATTCTTAAGTATTGTCTCCTTTTTTGCGTCTGGATGATTTTTTCGATATTCTCTTACAATTTGTATAATGAACTGTTTTTGTTGTTCGTTCCGTGTGAGTATTTCATTGTAATCGGTGAACACTGTTCACCGATTACAATGAAATACTCACACGGATCCCCCTTAAAGGTGACATTACGCTTCAAAAAAAGTTCTTTGACAATTTTGTGTTCGGTAGAGCCAGTTGTGTATTACAGCGTTCCAAAATGGAGGTAAAAATAGAAAAAATTCGATACATTCTTCAGTACCACTACGACCAAAGTGAAAACGCGGAGCAGGCGGCCAAAAAAATTTGTGCTGTTTTTGGATCCAATGGAGTATCGAATGCAACAGCAAAGCGGTGGTTCCAACGATTCCGTTCTGTTTAATATGGACGTCGAAGATGAGGCACGCTCTGGTAGGCCAATCGTCGAAAATGTTGATAAATTCATGGAAATCGTCAAGTCGGACCGGCATTTGAGCACTTATTCCATTGCCCAGGAACTGAAGATTAGCCAGAAAACCGTTTGGATCCATTTGCATAAGACTGGTCTCAAGAAGAAGCTCGATGTATGGGTGCCACACGAATTGACGCAAAAGAACCTTTTGGACCGAATTGATGCCTGCGATTCTTTGCTGAAACGCAACGAAATCGACCCATTTTTTAAGCGGATGGCGACTGGCGATGAAAAATGGGTCACATACGAGAACAACAGCCGAAAAAGATCGAGGTCCAATCGTGGTGAACCGGCCCAAACGATCGCCAAGCCCGGATTAACGGCCAAGAAGGTTTTGCTGTGTGTTTGGTGGGATTGGAAGGGAATCATCCACTATGAGCTGCTCCCATCGGGCCAAACACTCAATTCGGACCTCTACTGTCAACAACTGATCAGATTGAAGCAGGCGATCGACCAGAAGTGGCCAGAATTGGCCAATAGGAAGGGTGTTGTTTTCCATCAAGACAACGCCAGGCCGCACACATCTTTAACGATGCGCCAGAAGCTCCGAGAGCTTGGATGGGAGGTTCTATCGCACCCGCCGTATAGTCCAGACCTGGCACCAAGCGATTATCACCGTTTCAAGCATTTGCAAAATTTTCTTGATGGCACAAAACTGGCCTCACGAGAGACTTGTGAAAATGAGCTGGTCAAGTTTTTGACCAATAGGGACGAGGACTTCTTCAATCGCAGAATTATGAAATTGCCTTTAAAATGGACAAAAGTTATCGAACAAAATGGCGCATATTTGATCTAAATCGGATAATCCTAACTATGTTAATTTCATCGTCGAAATAAAGCGAAAAAACGCTCGGAATTTCAACCGATTCACTTGTAATTTTTAAATTATATAGCAAAGTTCCTTTTTTATAAACAATTTTCTGACGATTTTCTCATAGCATTTTATACATTTTGTTTTACAAATGCGCCATTTTTACAAAAAACAATATAACAAAAAAAAATCCTACGTACTGCTATAGCTATTCTTATATATAATCGAAAAAAAACTTTAGTGTCTCATCATAAGTAAAAAAATTATAGGAGATGTTGGTCCCGACCGTTGACGTTTCAGAAATAAAGGCGTCATCGGAACAATGCTGCACAGTTCGCCATTTTGACATGCATCGCTGTGAAAAGAATAATTTCGTACAGTCAATTACGCGTATAATAAAAGCCCTATTTTGTAATTCCGATTTATTTTATGGTTTCGCTGGAAAAAAAAAATCACAAAATATGCCCTTTTTTGTTGCCTCTAGACTGACCTAAGGCCCTAACGATGTAAATTATGTAAAATAAAATCGAATTTTTCATCGTCACGAACGGTAACCTGTTCTGAAATTAATTATTGAATTATCCTTACGCAGCTCGAGGCTTTTGTCAAGAGCCTCCTACACATATAAATATAAATTTCATTTAATACAATGGGAATTCGCATGAATTCCGAAGAATTCCATTTTCTTCGATTTCCAATCATTAACGAAGGAATCGCCATTGCGAAAATACACTAATTTCTTTGTTAAAAAAAAAAGTAATTTTTCTATACTTTTCAGACCACCATCCTCATCCACGTAGTAATCTTTTTTTTTTTTTTTTTGGCACTTTTCACACGGCACAGAATTTTTTTTATTTTTCCTTTTTTTTTCTTCTCGTAAAATCGTAAAAATTTTCGTACAATCCACGAAACGATGATTTGATAAAATTTCAAACGATCCAAAGTTGGCGTTTCCCAATCGATGGTTCGATAAATTCGCGCAGCCAAAATGCAGGAATGCGTTTCTATTGGAACAATACGGAATGCTGCCGTGTTTGATAAGAGTGAAATCTCGTTAATTCAAATAAATTGTGATTAACGCAAATGGAAAATAAAATAAATACAATGACCGCGGGGCAATTGAGTGTTAGAAACGTTCAAGAAAAGACGCGGTCGAAAAAAAAAAAAAAAAAAAAAACACGCGGGTATTACATACCGATGTACGACGAACGTCCGAGGAATGTACGAGTAGTTCGAAAGACACCGGGCAAATAAATATATAACAAAATTCTAATAAAGCGCGCGTGGTGCATTTCATCCTGACCTTTGCCACGATAAGAATTCCGTACAAAAGACAGTGATGATTTTTTTTTTTTTTTTTCCTTTTAATTTCCCTCGAACGATCGATTGTCCGGGACGTTCACCACGCATGCGTTTGGGTTTCGAAATAAATGGGATTGAGACGCCTGCGGGGGGGAAAAAAAAAAAACTTTTTTGCGTTCCATTGAGGGGACTGCGCGACCTTGAAATTTTTAGGATGCACACTTTTTTATTGCGTCGTTTTGAAGCCTAGTCTCTTAACTTTGAATTGTAGAAAAGATTTATCGAAAATTCCAAAAATTAAGGCCTTATATACGCGATTTCGCCGATTTTCGAAGGTACTTTTCTAGACGCGGTTAAAAAAAAAAATGACGCGTATATTGACAACATTTTTTTTACAGATCATTTATGCATATGGTTAAGTATATGTAAAAAAAAAAAAAATCAGAAATATTAACAAATGGCGGAGATATAACATAATAAAGCAATGTATTTTTTTTTGCGCGCGCGTTGACGGTGAAAGTTCTCGACATCGATGTGAGTGTCTGAAAAAAAAAATGAACATATTTATAATTGCATAATGAATGTATCTTCAGTGTGAACTAACAATATTATTTTTTTTTAAATTATTATAATAAAAATTCGAAACTTAAAATTTTTTTACTCAATTTTCTGTCGGTATTTTATTTTTTATATTTTTTTGTGTCATTGAAATTTTTGTTTCTGTGGTTCACACGATAGGTGATGATACTAAGAATGTGTTGTAAAAATTTCAAAGCGATCTGAACCTACGTTCAAGAGTTAGAACTTTCACAAGGTTCAAAAAAGTGAATCGTGGAAAAACGGCTTTGAGGTTGGCGGTCAGGCTCGCCGCGCGGTATCTATTACGCGCTCTAAATGCTGTGACTTTAATAATTTTTGGAATTTTTCAATTCTGTAAAGCTTAAAATATTCCTAACCGTTCAGGCTAATGGAATCAAAAATTAAAAAAAAACGAAAAATTTTGAATTTTTTCGCGTATATAAGGCCTTAACCGAGCTATGATGATTTTTCTAAAGGGCTGACCTCGCTGCGACTTCCCCCTTTTTTGCGTTTTTCTCGGAACTATTTTTTTATGAAACAGTGTAAGTCGAGTGTCAAAAAACATTTTCTATCGTATGACCGGATGATTTTTCAATTTGTTGATCCATTTGTTAATAACAAATTATTTAATTGAAAATAAATTAATATCAATTTGAAGGCTATGTTGTTGAAATTCATTATTAATTTACCATTAATTCATAGGACTATTAATTTTAATTGGACATAAAATTAACAACGATTCATAGGCTTTTCAATGTTTAAGATTTATTAATTTATCATTAATTTATAACCATTGATGGTTGGTTCAGCATTAATGCAAATTGTTTTTTTATTTATTAACTTAATATCAATCTAATGTTTTCTCTAAATCGATCTAATATCAAGCCAATCTTTTCTATAAATCGATCTAATATCAATCTTCTATTTATTAACTAACTTATTAATTTAATATCAATCGAAGGCCTTTCGAATTTAAAGACATTACTAATTTACCATTAATTTCTACTCTTATCTATTTTTTAAATTAGTACTTACGGTTTATTCGTGAACTTCTTAGTCCAAATTAAATTAATCAAAAGAAAGAAGAACAACAACGAGAAAGGGAGAAGGAGAAGTAGAAAAAAAGAAAGCGAAGGTAAAGAAGAACCGAGCAGCGAAATGAATATGAAAAAAAAATAGTGAAAAAAAATAGAAGGACGAATAGAATAAAGAGGCGAAGAAAAGAAACAGAGATCGAAGAACAAGAAGGAAAGAAAGAGGTGAGAAGCAAGAAATAAATGAAGAAAAAAAACGAGGAAGAGAAAAAGATAAAAATCAAGGATGAAGGAAATTCAGCAGAGGAAAAAAGAAAAAAAAACAAGAAGTACGTCAGTAACGGAGTAAAAAGGATAATGTGAAAAAAGAGGAAAATACGAATATTGAAAACAAAGAATAATGAAAAAAAGAAGGGAAAACAAAGAATAATGGAAAAAGGAGGAAAAAATGAAAACTGAAAACTAAGAATAATGGAAAAAGGAGGAAAAAAACGAAACCTGAAAACAAAGAATAATGGAAAAAAGAGGATAAACTGAAAACTGAATACAACAAATAATGGGAAAAAGACGGAAAAAAAACTGAAAACAAAGAATAATGGAAAAAGAGGAAGAAACGAAACCTGAAAACGAAGAATAATGGAAAAAGGGGGAAAAATGAAGACTGAAAACAAAGAATAATGGAAAAAAGAGAAGAAAAAAACGAGAACTGAAAGCGAAGAATAATGGAAAAAATAAGAAAAAAACGAATACTGAAAACAAAGAATAATGGTAAATAAAGGAAAATACGAATACTGAAAACAAAGAATAATGGAAAAACGAAGAGAAAGGAAAACTGAAAACAAAGAATAATGAAAAAAAGAGGATAAACCGAAAACTGAAAAAAATAATAATTAAAAAAAAACGAAAAATGAAAACAAAGAATAATGGGAAAAAGAGGAAAAAACGAATACTGAAAACAAAGAATAATGGAAAAAAGTGGAAAAAAACGAAACCTGAAAACAAAGAATAATGGGGGGAAAAATGAAACTTGAAAACAAAGAATAATGGAAAAAAGAGAAAAAAAACGAAGAATAATGGAAAAAAGAGGGGGAAAAAACCCCAAAAAAAGAGAAAGCGTGAGAAAAATAAAACACCGTGAAAGGTGAAGTAAGAGAAAAAAGAAAAAGGGTTCAAAAAGACGAAAAAGGCGGAAGCAGCGCCACGAACAAGAAAACACGAAAATAAAAGAAAAAGGAAACAAGGGAGAAAGCATAGTCGAGAAAAGGAGTGAAAAAAAAAATAGTAGGGACGAAAAGCCAAGAGGAGGAGGTAAGAATTGAAAGAAAGAGAGGAAGGAAGATGGTCACTAGGGTGGTGGTGGCAGTAGTAGTGGAGGCTTCAAGAGTTAAGTGATCGGCGAGCGATCGGCAAGAGCCGAGTCGGGGCTCTCCTTGATATTATCGCCTCTCTCTCTCTCTCTCTCTCTCTCTCTCTCTTTTCCCACGGACGCGAACACATTTCTTGGGGGTCCCGTCGCGAACACGCCGCGGACTCCCGCGCGTTATTCTGACTGTCAGTGGTCCAGTGGACGAGCGAGGTGTCGGTTCTCATACATCGGTTGAGAGAGAGAAAAAAAGAGAGAGAGAGAGAAGGTGACAAATCTGGACCCTCGATCCAATCTCAGTTGTATTTATCTCTCCTCTTTGATAAAACGTGCAAAGAAAAACAAAAAAACAAAAAAAAAAACAAAAAGACTCGTGGAAAAATCTTTCGGCACGTTGAAGACACTTTTCCATCATCCGTAAGGAAAGTCGATCAGATTTTCGATCCGATCGATCCTTTCGTACACTCAGCAACGCCGCCACTGTTGACCATTCAGACGGAAACGCCGCTTCCCCCCCCCCCACCAGCACATTTGCGCTCACTTCCGGTTGAACCTGAGCCACGTGTGTCGTTGCGAAAACGGGGAGAGGAAAACCAAAAAGTAAAAAAAGAAAAACGCACTAGGTGAGTTGCTCTCGCGATCGAGAAAAAAAGAGAAAAAAAAAACATGAAAAACGAAAGTCAATCGCCACAGAGGAGAATTCCATAATCGAGGAGTAGCAATTTTTTGTTTTCTTTTTAGTACATATAATAGTACATTATGACACAAGGACGAAAAAATAACTTTTTCTTACGAGTGTTGCAATCACACGAGATTATAAAAAGTTTTTTTTTCGTCGAGTATTATACGAAATTTTATTTAACGAGGTGTGAAAATGAGACTTTTACGCACGCTTCGCCGTCCGTAAAACGTCCATTATCGTACCGAGTGGAATAAATATATATAGATTTGTATATTGACATTTACTAAAAAAAAAAAATTTGTTACGACTTCTCGATCGTAAAATTTTCCTGTCGGCCAATGATTTATCTTTTTTCCTCTTTTTGATTTTTAAAAATGAAATTGATGTATATGAAAAATAATTCTTTTGTTCATATATATTGTTCGAACTTCTGGTAGTTATTGACGTCTCCGAACGAATAAATGGACCGATCGGTTTCGTAGCGCCAAAAAATTCGTTATGTATTCCGAGATGACTGGAAACATTTTTGGTATTTTTGAAACAGATTTTTACAAACGACCGTAAAGGGGTTGAGATTTTGATTGAGTTGAAGTTTTTTCGAAATATATTTTTCGTGCTGCTCAAAATTAGAAGATTTCGACGTGTATTTGACAGAAATATTCGATTATTTATATCATTAATAAATTAAAGAAATTCTTTAACGTTTTCAAACATAATATAAATATCGTAGATTATTTTTTTATATTATTTATAACAAAATTTTTCTTATATAATTCAATCAAACATAACGTAAATATTTTAAATATTATTTACAAAAATGTATTAATTATTCATAAAATTCAATATGAATATGTTCTTCAGGATATATTATAAATTCCAGGGAAGAAGGAGTTTTCAAAAACCTAAAACCCTTTTCAGGCTCTAAATTATTCAAAATAAAACATAAAAGCGGCTAGACCGCCATTTATTTACGTTCAACTGTCATGTCAATTAATTGTAGATCACGGAAAAGTTCACCGAAGTAGCGTGCGATAGGAGATGCGTCAGGATTGAATTTCGATTAAAAAATGTTGATGGGATTTGGTTTTCGAGGATGCTTGAGTTTTTGGAAGACATTCTTGTGTTATATGTTTCTGGCCGCAATCACATAAATGAATAAACTTAAATCCAATTAATCAGATTTGTTTAATTGATTAAGTTGATTTAACATGTCTTGGTAGACAGCTGTAAAGGCAAATTTATGATAAGAGTTTTTCGTTTGTAGCAATCGTAAGCGATGTTTTACATCGCTCTTTGAAATTACAGTTTTGGAAGAAACTATGTTACTAATTACATAACTAATTATGTAACTATGAAGAAATTTATGTAAACTAGATACGTTGTTTTTTTTTTTGTTCATTCAGAGAGAGAGAGAGAGAGAGAGAGAGATTGATTGATTGATTGATTGATATATTTGTTATGCCTTGGTCGGAACCTTGAGGCAATATCGTGTGTATGGTTCATATAAATTTACTGTACAGAAAATATAAAGAGTAAACATAACGTAAGTATAAAATTTATAATTAAAGTATAAGTAATGAGTAAATTAACATAAAATAAGTTATTATAAAATAATACAAATAAAATATTTGAAATAATAACGATGGTGATTGTGTAAGTAATGATAATGACAGTATTGCTGGCGTAATAGAATTCTAGTGTTGTGATAGACCAGAAGCGATGGGCTTAGTAACTATCTACGTAATGATCGAAGAGATGGGAAAATAGTCTGCATTTGAAGATTGCAAGGCTAGGGGATGATTTAACCGACGAAGGAAGAAAATGCCAAAAATACTTGGCAGCTAAGCCGAAAGAATTACGGAGAATGGATGTGCGATGCAACGGTATATGAAAAGTATCGGAGGTGGAGCGACGAGCTGAATAAACTGATGGCTGAGCAGGCGGGAACATTTGAATCAGATATTCAGGAGCTTTATTGCTTAGAATATTGTATATCGTAATACCCATGAAATATAATCTTCTGGTTCTCACGGTTAACCAACCCAATTGCCGACGGTATGGTGCGATATGATCGTATTTACGGAGGTTGAAGATAAATCTAATGGTCGAGTTGATTAGCTTTTGCAACTTGTAATTTTGTTCACAGAGACCGAGAGAGATTGATTGATTGATATATATATATATATTTATGCCTTGGTTTAGAACCTTGAGGCAATATGATACATGGTATGTACAGTTTGTTGAAATTCTTTTAGTTAAATATAAAAATAAACATAAGTAAATAGTTATAAAATTAAAAATAATAATAATAATTATTATAATAATAGTAACATAGTGGGTATAATAATGATAATAATAAAGAAATAACAAAAGTAAAATAAAAATAACCGAGGAAATATGCGGTGAGGTGATACACTAATCTTAGTAGTGAGCAATATGTTCGAGGGAAATGTATACAAAATAAAATATAAAATAAAATATAAAATAAAAGTATATGAAATAAAATATAAAGTATAAAGTAGCGGAGATATAAAGTAATGTTAGTATATTAGAAAGACTAACAAGCATAAAGTGGTGGTACGGATGAAGATGCGCAAGGGTACCCATACGTGAGTGAGAGTGGCGGTTTGCTTAGTAGCTATCGACGTCACAATCGAAAAGATGAGAGAATAATCTCGATTTAAAGATTTCAAGGGTTTGGGACGTTTTAATTTTTGAAGGAAGAGAAGGAAGAGAGAGAGAGAGAGAGAGAGAGAGAGAGAGAGGGGGGAGAGATATATATATATATATATATATATATATATTAAAAAGGGAATATTACGTTTCCTGTTTTTTTGTGTTTTTCTGGGGATTTCCATGAGAACTATTCGTATTCAGAATTACTCATCGAATAAAATAGGCTTCGAAAACGTTCTTCTTCTCGAAAAGTTATTTAAAAGCATCATGTGCCACAATCATTTTAATGGCTCTATTTACATACATACGCATTTACATACATACATATATATATATATATATATATATATATATATGTATACACATGAATATAAGAAAAATAACCATAGAAATATATTTAAAATAATTTGTTTTAATATAAAATAATATAAATAATAAAAAAATGCTTGGAAGTTCAGTGCAAGGCATTATAAATATATATATATATATATATTATATATTATTTATTATTTTTATATTATTTATATTATTTTATATTAAAATAAATCATATTTAAAATATAATTCATTCTAATATAAAATAATATAAATAATATACAAATAATACTTATATATGTATGTATATATATATATATATATATATATGTGTGTGTGTGTGTGTGTGTGTATATATATATACACATATATATTTATTATGCCTTTCACTGAACTTTTAAGTATTTTTTTTCAATCTCGTCTGCCTTGATCTTGTCCCAGTTAATTTGGTCGAGGTAGTTCGGATTTGTTGCGAAAAGGAAGTGATTTATGAACGAGGCCCAATATTTTTCAATTCGACGTTTCGGCAGGTTGATATCAGAATGACATTGGGATATTGGCATGTCTCGGTAGTTCGAAATTTAAATATGAAACAAAAAGATGTGGTCGAATCCATAAAATGAATGATGATTGATAATGACGGATTGACGGAAGTATTGTAGCGGAAAATGTAGCTGCAATAAAAAAAAAATTCATCCTTAGAACAATTTTTTTCTCTCTCACCGCAGTCAAAGCTGCGTTATTCTTTGTTTTTTCGAACGCTTATTGCTAACGAGAACGAAGCACGCGTTTGATTGACCCGGAAAATTACCGACGAGTGTGAATGTGAGTCGTCGCGTTAATCGAACGGAGGTTCATATCGTTAGGCGAGTAATTTGCGATCGAGGAAATGAATTCGTGTCTAATCGAAGTCGAGAAATTAGCATCGTTTTTATTTAACGATGCGGGGAAGCGAAACGAAAAAAAAAGTGCTAGCAATTGAGCGAACGCACATCTTTTTTTTTTTTTGTCGCCATTACCTACTTACGTTCATATCGTTAATTTGCGTGGACGTCAAATTGTTGCACGCTTTTGCACGATGATTATTCGTCATAGCGTAAATGAACCGGTCACGAAGACGGGCAGAGTGGGGGTGGAGAGAAGGAGGAGGAGGAGGAGGAAAAATAGAAAATTAACTAGGACGCATTTCTTTCGAATGTTTTTTTTTTCTCGTTTCGTATGGGCCCGTATGAATGAAAAAATGGTCAGGTATTCAAAAAACGTCATGAGGAAATGTTTGTTCGAACGACTGTTTCCTCATGATCTTTGTTTAACAAGGCGATATATATATATATATATATATATATAATTACTTACTCAAGAGGGTCAATAGTCAATTAAGTATAAATATATACAATGTAATAATATAAATAAATTATATACACATTATATAAATACATATACTTTTTTAGGATTTTAAAAATAATATACGTACGAATATATGTAGGTTATGCAGACCCCTTAAGACATATATATATATATATATATATACTGAATAAAATCTGCATTTATTTTGAAGATGTTCCCACTGAGGCAAGGGCATTAGAATAAATCACCTTGCCAACAGAATGTAACTAAACATTTGTGCTGACGAAATGAGCCTTTGGGTTGTAATTTAGGTTGTATCCATTTCTTTGTTATTTCGTACGCGATGCTCCGCATAATATCGAAGTGCATATATCAAAACGTGGCTTTTTCCTTGCGTGGGCCCTTCGAATGTTCGAAGTGATACTGAAAGTAAAGGAAAAAAAAAACTGCCAAATTTGATATCAGCGCGTATTCGAGCAGCCGGACCCGAATTTCGAAAAAAAATTCAGCCTGTGTCTAAATCGAGGATGCGTTCGCTTGGAAAATCATAAATAATTATAAATTACAATTTGCAGTATAACAATATATATCGCGTGCTACAGTTCGGTCCAATTTATTTTGTTAAGTTTTTTTTTTTGCTCAATTATAAGGTCCCCTTTTTTTTCGTTTCATTTTGGATTTGATTTCTATAAAAATAATTTTGGGTTGGATTTTTTTAGATTTAATTCTGTGTTTGATTTCTTGTTGAATTTTGGTTTGGCTTTCTTATGGTCCAATTTTGGGTTGAATTTTTGCGTTTAATTTTGGGTTAGATCTTCGTGTGGTTTAATTTTCGGTTGGAGCTTTTTTTGTTCAATTTTGAGTTGATTTTTTAATGGTTTTATTTTTGGTGAGATTTTTTTACTTTCATACTGTGCTTAATTTTTTTGTTTGTTTAATTTTGGGTTGTATTCTTTATGATTTAATTTTGAGTTGGATTTTTTTGTTCAATTTTGGGTTGATTTTTTTATGGTTTTATTTTTGGTGAGATTTTTTTACTTTGATACTGTGCTTAATTATTTTTTGTTTTGTTTAATTTTGGGTTGTATTCTTTATGATTTAATTTTGAGTTGGATTTTTTTGTTCAATTTTGGGTTCGATTTTTTATCATTCGATTTTTGGTTGGATATTTTTTGTTTGTTTAATTTTTGGTTGGTTTTGAAACAACAATTGAAAACGTTCTCTCCACTGACGACAATTGCAATGTCTGGCTTACCCTTCTGCCCGTGTGTTTCGCGTAAACCGGCACCCCCGTAAAATCGTCCATTTGCTCGTATCGTTGCATATTATTTCTCGAGTGCTTACCTTGCGCTGGACACGTAAAGAAGCGATAGCGAGGAGTATTTTGAAAATGAACGATATCGTGCCTGTCTTTATTGCGTTCCGATAACGTAAATGAACAAATTCAACTCACTAAAGGCATGGTTCTCCCAAACTACCGACTAATTAATAATATATATAATAACTTTTATGATGATGCAGGAAAAAAAAAATTTCTTTTCTCTATCGGCCGCAACACAAGACGCAGCCGAGAACGAAGTCACGTTTTTTTTCTGTTTTTGATTGGAAAAAAAAATAGTTTACTTTTTCTTTGGTTCATTTTATAAATTGAAATTTTACATTCGAGCTCAACGATTCATCTAGCGGCTGAGTTAGCAACGATGAGACACTCGACAACTCTGATAAATATTAATTTGAAGCAAAAAAAAAAAAAAAAATTGTCACAAGAAAAATACGAAGAATCTGCGTTTTGGTTGCTTCGAGTTTTTTTTTTTTTTTTCGTCGGAAGTGTCAAGCGGATTTCAAATTATGCATTTTTAAATGGAAATCATTGCTTTCTGAATCCTTCTGTCATTGTCTTTTTCCGATATGTAACCAATGACCTATCCTGACCTTGGGATGACCTTTTTATGGGAAAAAAAATATTGACAATGGAGATTTGACTTGACGCGTATAATTAAATGTAGTATTTCGGGAGGCAAATGATGATTTTTATCGAATGGCCGCGTTCGTAATATTCGTCATTGAGGCATTAATACCCGAGTCAAAATTTTCCAACCGCGTTCAACCCGTAAAATAAAGGCCTCCTCGAGCAGAAATTTGTTCAGGGTGAAATCCGGACCGGATCAGGCTGCCACAATAGCAAATCCGGGCCGGATCAGGAAAATTTAGTCCGGCCCTGATCAGGGATGTAACGCTTTTGCAAATTCAGGTCCGGATCAGGCACCTTATCAGGCTCTGGTCAGGCGCTTTATCAGGCCCGGATCAGGCACCTTACCAGGCTCGGATTAGGCACTATATCTGGCTCGGATCAAGCAACTTATCTGGCCCGGATCAGGTGCCTCATCCAGCCTGAGACATGCGTGTCATCTGGCTCAATCATTTGATTAATTTTTTGTTAAAAAATAGATCAACATTTATTAAATTATCGCAGTTACACGTTATCAAGTTTACTAACGTTATTAAAAATATGAAACATATGAAAGCATTTTTTTAAAGTTTAAGTTTTTATTTTACTTGACTTGATCGTTTAGTTTTTGTTCCGGTTTTGGCGATGACCGTCCCAATCTTTCCGGCCCAATCTGTCCGGCGCAAATCATGCGTGCCTGATCAGGGCGCCTTATTGATACCTGATGAGGCTTCTATACGGCGCAAATCAGGCGTGCCTGATCAGAGCGCCTTATTGATCCCTGGTCAGGCCCCTGTCCGGCGCAAATCATGCGTGCCTGATCAGGGCGCCTTATTGATCCCTGATAAGGCTTCTATCCGGCGCAAATCAGGCGTGCCTGATCAGGGCGCCTTATTGATCCCTGCTCAGGCCCCTGTCTGGCGCAAATCAGGCGTGCCTGATCAGGGCGCCTTATTGATACCTGATAAGGCTTCTATACGGCGCAAATCAGGCGTGCCTGATCAGGGCGCCTTATTGATCCCTGCTCAGGCCCCTGTCTGGCGCAAATCAGGCGTAGTTGATCAGGGCGCCTTATTGATCCCTGATCCGGCCCTGATGGATCCTCAGGCAGTCTGATTAGATTTCTGCTCGGGTCCTTCCCCGAGCGGAGATCGGTGACAGCGGATTATCGGCTACCTAAACGAGGGTACAATGTTTGGAATAACAATACGTCAAGGTCTCCAATGAACCTCCCGAATGACTGTCTTTATTGCGTTCCGATAACGTTAATGAACAAATTCCACTCACTAAAGGCATGGTTCTCCCAAACGTCCGACTAATTAATAGTATATATTATAACTTTTATGATGATGCAGAAAAAAAAATGTCCGCATGCAATTTGAATAGTCATTCTGACCGTGAACTTCGCACACGTTGAAAGAGAGAGAGAGAGAGAGAGAGAGAGAGAGAGAGAGAGAGAGAGAGAGAGAGAGAGAGAGAGAGAGAGAGAGAGAGTGCGAAAGGAAAAATATCATTTTTACCATTTTAATAGTAAGAAATCAAATTTTAAGAATGACGCAGAAAACAACTCATTGGCGTGAAATTCAAATAATTATTTCGACCGTGAACTGTGTACATGGTCAAAGAGAAAAAGAATTTTATCATATACGCATTTATATGTAAATGGTAAATAAAATCTCCGACTTTTCCATACACATCCGAAAATTCTAACTCTTACGAAGGTGCGTAAAAAAATGTTCTGGTATGAAATTTACATAGGTATAATGTAAAAAATGTTATTCGTGAATAGAAATCGATGTGTATGTGA
This sequence comes from Ophion ventricosus, assembly GCA_963932345.1. Taxonomy (NCBI): domain Eukaryota; kingdom Metazoa; phylum Arthropoda; class Insecta; order Hymenoptera; family Ichneumonidae; genus Ophion; species Ophion ventricosus. The sequence continues at coordinate 26,805,272 of OZ010718.1, read as the reverse complement.
AATATATTACACGATATGTATCCCAAACAAACTCGTGTATCTATAAAAATGTTGACTTCGAAGACTTCGCATATAAGTGAGATGAAAAACATATTTTAAATATACTTATATATGTACAGTACCAGTCAAAAGTTTTCGATTACTTTCGATAATTGGAAAATTATATTGGAATAATATAATTCATCTTATAGTGCTATATAGTATCTTCGGAAAATAAGAAATAATGCAAATATCCAAAGTTATTGAAAACTTTTGACCAGTACTATATATATGAGGTATTCCAGCCCAAGTGTGTAAACCCGTGACCCTGACCCTCTCGGATTTCTTTGATTTTCTTTCATATGATCGCATTGAGTCTAAAATGCATGCTCATAATTTTTTTAGATTTTTCCGAACATCCCTCATTTCAAAAAAAAATTTTTTTTGAAAAAAATAACGCCATTTTTTTTAAATCTAAAAAAATTCTGAAAAAACCGTGATAATATATAAAAATTTTCAAGCTATCACCCGTAGTGGGCAGATTTTTTTTTTTGTGTTTTACAAGCTATTAACGTTCTCAAAATTCCAAAAAAATCTCAAATAGCTCACCTTGAGCAGATACTGAATTATTTTGGTACTCAAATTAATTTCTTTGATGACTTTCCAATTACGCAATACGAATTATAAACCTTAAAATGTGAATAATGCCTTCGTATTGCCTGAATAATGCTCCACAACATGATATAGCGTCTGGGGTTCTTAATATGTTTTTTTTCAAAATAAGTATAAATAATTCTACTTGTCGGTAATTCCTATTTCATTATTCGTAAATCATCAACGAAATTAATTTGACTACCAAAATAATTCAGTATCTGCTCAAGGTGAGCTATTTGAGATTTTTTTGGAATTTGGAGAACGTTAATAGCTTGTAAAACATAGAAAAAAAAATCTGCCCACTACGGGTGATAGTTTGAAAATTTTTATATATTATCACGGTTTTTTCAGAATTTTTTTAGATTAAAAAAAAATGGCGTTTTTTTTAAATTTTTTTTTGAAATAAGGGATGTTTGGAAAAATCTAAAAAAATTATGAGGGTGTATTTTAGACTCAATGCGATCATATGAAAAAAAACCAAAGAAATCCGAGAGGGTCAGGGTCGCGGGTTTACACACTTGGGCTGGAATACCTCATATATAGATATATATATTCATTTCATCCATGTGCAAAGTTTACGGTCAGAGTTGCAACGTTTCAACAATTTCATGCCAATAATTTTTCGTCCGCAATTACACGTCCAAAAATTCTAATATATTTATTACCACTCGATGACTGTTTCTTTTCTTTTTCTCGCAAATCACGATAATCCATTTGACCCTTCGCAAATGGTCACATTTGTTGCGACGATTCGCAATGGCAAGAAAATTGAAATCTTTGTTTTTTTTTTCTCGTTGTTTCGTGGCTCATCTCATCCATCGCGATGCTTGTTTGGATTACGATAAATTTGCCGTGATTTCTTGGTTTCTTTCGGGTATTTTATCATCGACTGTATTTCCCGAGTGACACGTCTTCGAACGATACGAAGACGCCGAAAAATTTGAATATCCGTGTGAAATTTATAAACACATCTTTATCTCAATTGTCACGTGAATAAAAACGTGATTTTTTTTCCATGTATCTTAGTCGATTAGTCATTTTTATTTAAATTTTTCTCATTTTGTTATCCGTTTTTTTTTTCTTTTTCTTTTCTTTCGGCAATACGATCGTATCGCTCGCGTGGGCGTTCGTGCTTTATCGGCCGCAACACGAGACGCAGCCGAGAACGAAGTCACGTTTTCTTTTTTCGATTGGATAAAAAAATAGTTTACTTTTTCTTTGGTTCATTTTATAAATTGAAATTTTACATTCGAGCTCAACGACTCATCTAGTGGCTGAGTTAGCAACGATGAGACACTCGACAACTCTGATAAATATTAATTTGAAGCAAAAAAAAAAAAAAATTGTCACAAGAAAAATACGAAGAATCTGCGTTTTGGTTGCTTCGATTTTTTTTTTTTTTTCGTCGGAAGTGTCAAGCGGATTTCAAATTATGCATTTTTAAATGGAAATCATTGCTTTCCGAATCCTTCTGTCATTGTCTTTTTCCGATATGTTACCAATGACCTATCCTGACCTTGGGATGACCTTCTTATGGAAAAAAAATATTGACAATGGAGATTTAACTTGACGCGTATAATTAAATGTAGTATTTCGGGAGGCAAATGATGATTTTAATCGAATGGCCGCGTTCGTAATATTCGTCATTGAGGCATTAATACCCGAGTCAAAATTTTCCAACCGCGTTCAACCCGCAAAATAAAGGCCTCCTTCCCCGAGCGGAGATCGGTGATAGCGGATTATCGGCTACCTAAACGAGGGTACAATGTTTGGAATACCAATACGTCAAGGCCTCCAATGAACCTCCCGAATGGCAGAATCTGGACGTTGTCACTCAAAGGAGGCCAATGCAAAGGGCAACTGAACCTGTGAAAGCCCAGGTAAGCCTGCTGGTCCCCCTTTCGTGCGCTACCGCCGAACCTACCGGTCCCCCTTTCGGCCTACTGTAGGCGCACTGTAGAACCTCTGGATCCTCCACTCAGCCTACTGTAGGCGTACCGAAGAACCTGCCGACCCTCCCATTCAGCGAAAACGTATTTATTTCGTCATCGAACGGGTTACCGATCAGGCCAGAATGGACCACGTAGAAATTTCAATAGGGTCCGATTCAGGACGCTTTCGTGTTGCCTGACTGCCCTGGTACCTTCGGACAAGTGAATGTATTTTTTTTTCTTAATTTTTGTTTATTTTTCGGTACAAAATAATGAACACAGAGACTTGCTTCGCAAATTGTTAATATCATTCATTAATATTCCTTGATTATTCAATAATAGAACTACTTTGCCATTGTGTACTCAGCGTCGAGCTCAGCACGGGAATATCTCGGCCAATTTTTGTCGCATGACATTTTAAAAAAAAGCGTTTTGCTCGAAATGACTCGTCCTGTGTGCTCACCAAGGGAACCCTGATAGTTGTGAATCATTCTGTATATTTATATATATAAAGAGATGTATCAATGGGAGAAAAAAAAAGAAAGAAGGCAAGTTCGAAAAAATTTGCCAAGCCGGACGATCTTTTCGTCAATGTAAGTTGGACGTCTTTAAAAATTTGCAAATCCGGGTATAAATTAGACCCCCCCCCACCCCTCCCACCAGCCACCCTCCCCCCCTGGGCGCTTTACGACTCTGGACGAATTAATTCGCGACGGGGCGTTGAAGTGTTTAGGATGAGCACAACAACGATCAGGGCGACATCGTGCACTCGTGACTATCCTATTACAACAGGTTTCGCTGCGATATTTGCAACAGGATTACGATTCTGCTCGTAAATCAACGTGCGCGTTTGTCGAGTACCAAGTGAGTCGCTGAGAATTTAATAACAATTAATAACTCACCGCAATTACTTCCGCTGTTTCTTTTTCCCTTGTTGTTATTATTGTTTTTTTTTTGTTGTTATTTTTCTTGAGAATTTTCGTTTCGTCTTGAATTTTTTTGAATTTTCTCGATCTTCGATACTTCGTGTTTTTTTACAAAAAAAAATATCCGCTTTTCTCGGTTCGCTTTCTTTTCTATTTTATTTTCTGAAATACTCACCCTTTTTCGTTGATTTTGGCGGGGGGGGGGGGAGGGGGTCGTCTTAAGACGGAATAATAAAATTAGACGGGAAAAATTAGGCAATCTTGAAGAATTTTTTTAATTCAGAAAGAATTATTTTACATTAATGAAACTTTAGCTAGACTTTAAGAGTATATTTAAGTGTGCGGAACTATTTTTCGAAATTTTTTGCTGTGCAGTTTAAAAATTCTTTTGATATTAAATCAAATTTTTCTTATTGCATTCCATTATTAAAATTATTTATTTGAAATATATTTATTTATTCCAGTCAAGATCTATTCAATATCATTTAATAACTAACTATTTTATTTATTCGTAATAAATCTGTGATTCAGTTTCATCTGGTAGTATAAGACAAAAGAGACAGACGGAAAAATGGTACACAATTCAGTCTCACAAAAATCTGGTGACTTTGCTTTCATTTGAAGACTGTTGTAACATTCTGCTGTTGAGGAAAAGTGTTAGTTTTTCTATATATAAATAGTCGCGCCTGTTAATAAAAGGCACGACGATACCTTTCTTTTTTTCCAAATAACAGTCTTGTTACTGAAAAAGAAGAAAAATAATTTAACTTTTTTCCACCGCACATTTATGTCATGAACCTATATTCCTTTCTCGTATTCTTGCGATATATATCGTATTTTATCTTTATTTATTTAATTTCAATCTAATCTTTATTTATTTAATTTGAATATATTTAATATTTGAAAAGAATAGCTTGAAAAAAAAAAAAAAAAAATTGAAACGAATAGAGTCGTAGTAGGCTGTGAGACAAGGAAAAACCTATTTAATTAAAATAGATCCTATTTAAATAAAAATTTTTTTTGGCTGTGTAGACTTTGACCTGCGAAAAAATTCCAAAATTTCTTTAGTTAGGACATGTATATTTTCTATTCAATAATAATTAAAATGAAGGCAGTGCAAGTTCAGAGGAATAGCACGCATTAAAAAGAAAATCAACATTACACGCAACATTTTTTTTTTTATTTGGATTAAAAAAGTAGCTTTTTTCCTACTTTTTCAAAAAGAATTTTCGTCAACTAGATAATAATATTATCAATATTTCTACAAAGTTTCAATTCAATGGGCTCAATAGTTTTTGCGTAATCCTGCACGCTAATTTCGGAAAATTAGTTTTGAGAAAAATGCGTTTTGAACTTTGGCACGTAAAAAAAAAAAACCAATGAGCAAAATTACGCGCGTATAAGTCAGCGATAACAGGCCCATACAATAAACATTCAGCTTTTTCATAAAGTTGATTTTCTTCCATCAAGGAAGTTGGAGTGTTATCCACAATCCAAGAATAATATATATATATATATATATATATATATATTATTGTCCAGATTATACTGAGTCTACGAATTTTTGGAAATTTTTTCACTACGAAACGCCAGAGCTTTTTTTTTAATTCCATGGTTAATGTTTTGTCTCCGAAGTATGTACAACGATGTTGGGCAAGAGAGAAACTTTTATTCGATCGATCGCGCAGCCACCCATCCGAGTAGCGGGTTTTTAGCGAAGAACGCGCCAGCTCGATAAGTATCCCCGCACATGCAACTTGCTCCTTCGCGATCGCGTGTCCCTATAATTAGTTGATTATGACGATTACCGTCATACACAAACGTATATGTATATATATGAGGCATTCCACGGCATTTCACCTAACTCGTGACCCCAACCATTTTTGATTTTTCGGATTTTTTTTTTTGTAAAATTGTACCCCATAAAAGGAATATCCACACCAATTTTTAGATTTTTGTCTCTTCTCTTTTAGGAGTTATAATTTTCCAAAAAATGTCCTTTTTGGAAATTTTGCAAACCTTTAAACGCTGATAACTCTTGAACTAATTGAGATATCGACAAATGTCAGTATATATATATTTTTCAATTTGAATCATACTTTCATTAAAAAATAGGAAAAAAATTATTAATTGTACTGGACCACGTTTGCTTCGACCATTTGCTTCGAAAGTGGAAAGTATTTGTTCAAAGATGATTGACATTTTCTATTTTTTTTTTTAATTCTCTAAAATAAAGTAACCCATTCTATGATTTTTAAGACTAGTTTCACCATGGGCCCAGTTTTCCTTCTATTTTTTTGCGAATTAAGCATATTTTTTTTAGAATGAAACCATGTAACTTTTGTATAAAAGATTTTTTTGTGCAACGCATATTTTGGTCGTAAAAGAGGTGCACACTTTGCGTGGTCCACCCTGTATATATCCAGGGTGGACCACGCAAAGTGTGCACCACTTTTACGACCAAAATATGCGTTGCACAAAAAAATCTTTTATACAAAAGTTACATGGTTTATAAGGCTACACTATGTGGTGCATTTATTTTTTTTATAGGTGGAGGCGCTTCGAAGATTTGAAGGTCAACTTTATTTTTTCAAATGAAATGCTATATTTTTATAGCGTAATATGATAGAGTATCGAATTCCGAGTAAAAAAGTATAGACCTTTATTAGCCCTAGAGTTAATATCTAACGAGTAATATCACTTCATTACTTTAAAATTTTCTTCACGTAATATCAAGTTGGAGATTCATTCATTCATTTTCACTTTTATCTTTCTGATAATAATCACGCACAATCACCGAAGGATACTTTAATACTGGATTACAATCATTGAGAAGATTGTGAATCATGATAAGTGTGTGTGTGATGTGGTAAATGTGTTAATATTGATAAACACTGTGATGTAAACACTGCCATTCAGAAATTTGTAGTAGATTTGAATCTCCAACTTGATATTACGTGAAGAAAATTTTAAAGTAATAAAGTGAAATTACTCGTTAGCTATTAACTCTAGGGCTAATAAAGGTCTATACTTTTTTACTCAGAATTCGATACTCTATCATATTACGCTATAAAAAATATAGCATTCCATTTGAAAAAATAAAGTTGACCTTCAAATCTTCGAAGTGCCTCCACCTATAAATAAAATAAATGCACCACATAGTGTAGCCTTATAAACCATGTAACTTTTGTATAAAACATTTTTTTGTGCATCGCATATTTTGGTCGTAAAAGAGGTGCACACGTTGCGTGGTCCACCCTGTATATATATATATATATATATATATGTATATATATATAGACACATACACATCAATATGTTTTCGCCACTTCATTGTACGCTGCGGAAACGTAATTACTAATGACGAATCAATTAATGCTGGTATCTATAAAGACGATATATTGAGAGAACTATCGTTATGTAGACGACAAATAATTCGCAATCTCGATCGGTACTTACGTCAGCTTATCGAGAACTTGTTTAAGAAAATGATCACAACAACGATGATATTGATAATAACAGGGAAAATAGGCGAATGATAATGATGATATCAACATCAACAGTCATAACCGTGCAGAAATATTGTTATGGATGCAGTCCGATTCGGACTAGGTTCTTGGTTTCTCAATCGGGATGCAGTCGGATATCGGATCGGATCCGGGAGCGAAATGTTAACGCTCGCAAATCGGATTCGAGCCAGGATCCTAATTCGGAACTATTAAGGACTGTAGTCAGAATTCAAATAGAAACATTGCATAGGATCCAGGCTAGAATGCCGAACTTCTAAAACAAGATTTAGTTCGATATCGAATCGGATCCTATAGGGATGAATGTAAAATTCACCACGAGATACCGATCCGTATCAGCTGGGGACGCTGGACGTTTTCTGAAATCATTTATTCAAGGATCTGAAAAAAGATTAGGTAAAAATTCGTGCTGCAGTATAACTGTCAAAACTCATATATTTTAATAAGAGAATTTCGAACAAAATTCTTTACATTTAATAAAAAATTTCGAAATTTTTTTTTTTCTAATAGTGAAAAACTTGATATATCACTCACCATACACTAAAAGCATATCAAGTTTTTCACTATTAGAAAAATTCATTTTCACTTTTATCTTTCTGATAATAATCACGCACAATCACCGAAGGATACTTTAATACTGGATTACAATCATTGAAAAGATTGTGAATCATGATAAGTGTGTGTGATGTGGTAAATGTGTTCATATTGATAAACACTGTGATGTAAACACTGGCATCCAGAAATTTGTAGTAGATTTGAATCTCCAACTTGATATTACGTGGAGAAAATTTTAAAGTAATAAAGTGAAATTACTCGTTAGCTATTAACTCTAGGGCTAATAAAGGTCTATACTTTTTTACTCAGAATTCGATACTCTATCATATTACGCTATAAAAAATATAGCATTCCATTTGAAAAAATTAAGTTGACCTTCAAATCTTCGAAGTACCTCCACCTATAAAAAAAAATAAAAGCACCACATAGTGTAGCCTTATAAATCATGTAACTTTTGTATAAAACATTTTTTTGTGCAACGCATATTTTGGTCGTAAAAGAGGTGCATACGTTGCGTGGTCCACCCTGTATATAAAGTACTGGACAAAAAAAAGTACGTACTAGACGAAATTTCTTACCGCACTAAAATTTACATAGCGGACTCAAAAATAAAGGTAATTGAATTTCCCAAGTGGCGTTTTGAAGAGGACAAGTTTACTTTTATTTTGCTTTTTTAGAAAATTCTGTACGATTTTTCTTCGCCCCGGTGCGCACTTTTGAACGTGGTCATTTTTCGGCTATTTTTTAGCCGTCGAAAATTAACTGCAAAGTTTGTAGAAAATTTTTTCCTCAGTTTTTTCCATAGTAAACTTAAAAAGGATATCAAAACCAACATTTTTATTTTTTATAAACTCTCGTACGATTTTTTTTCGCCCCAGTATTGCATTTTTAGCTGAAAAATACATGTTTCAGAAAAAAAGGCATCATCGAAGAACTATAGGGTTTTAGAGGAAATATCAAGAGGGTAAAAAGTTGCATGGGTTCACACTGGAGTGGCTAGAATTTTTTCAGAATTTTTTTTGCCATTTTTTGCCATTTTTGGTTGGAACTTTGATGAGTGGAGCGGCTCGACTTGGGAATTATGGGGTCTGGGACAATATATTGAGAAAGAAAATTTGTTTTCACATTCATTTTTAATTAACAACAATTTTTTTTGAATTTTTTTATTTTCATTTTCAAAAATAAAAGAAAAAAAAATCTAGAAAAATTGTAGTTAATTAAAAATGAAAATGTAAACAAATTTCCTTTCTTAATTGTCCGAGACCCCATAATTCCCAAGTGGAGCCTCTCCACTCATCAAAGTTCCAACCAAAAATGGTAAAAAAAATGTCCAAGAAAAATTCTGAAAAAATTCTAGCCACTCCAGTGTGAACCCACGCAACTTTTTATCCTCTTTACATATCCCCTGAAACCCTATAGTTCTTCGATGACGCCTTTATTTTTTAAACATGTCTTTTTTACCTAAAAATGCAATACTATCGCGAAAAAAAAATCGTACGAGACTTTGTAAAAAATAAAAATTTTGATATTCTTTTTAAGTTTCCCATAGAAAAATAAAACGAGGAAAAAATTTTCCACAAACTTTGCAGTTAATTCTCGACGGCCAAAAAATAGCCGAAAAATGACCACGTTCAAAAGTACGCACCGGGGCGAAAAAGAATCGCAGAGAATTTTCTAAAAAAGCAAAATAAAGGTAAACTTGTCCTCTTTAAAATGCCACTTGGTAAATTCAATTAACTTTATTTTTGACTCCGCTATATAAATTTTAGTGCGGTAAGAAATTTCGACTGGTGCGTACTTTTGTTTTGTCCAGTACTGTATATATATAAACACACGCATTGTTTAAAAAAATTTTTTATTTAAATTTTGATTTTATAAAATATAAAAAAAACACAGAATAACGTACAGGTACATTTTCCTCTTGGTATATTTCTCTGAATCGTGAATAGATCGCAAGTTACATTCTCTCTCTCCCTCTCTCGCCCTCTCTCTCTCTCTCTCTCCCTCTCTCTCTCTCTCTCTCTCTCTCTCTCTCTCTCTCTCTCTCTCTTTCCCTTTCGATTACACCATTACCAAATAGCTACCGGCAAAATGTCACGACCTATCCTACTATATTATTACTTGGCGAGCTCAATCGCGACGTTTACGTCCTTCTGCCTGGAAGTGTTGCACGCACAGCTATACACTCGCGCTCACAATGCGTCAGAACACTTCCCCGGATTAAAAAGGGATTTGACGCGACTAAAAAAATCAGGATATATCGCAACTTATGAATTTTTTTCTCCCTCGCCCTCCTCCTCGTTCTCTCGTGTGAGAAGCATTGGGCATTTTCCTGCACGCTATTACCACCATACACCCGACACTCCGGAGTATTCCACCTTGAGGATATACTTTCCATCGAAGTCTCACGTTATATTGGACTGGCGAACATTCGCCTCAGAATCGCGCTCCGGTGCCCCGTCGTCGTCATCGTCGTCGTCGTACCAACGATCCTAATCCATTCCGTTCGAGTTTTGTCCTCTTTCCTCTTCATTTTTTTCCCAATGGATATTGCAATTTTTTTCTCAGTCGTGATTTTTGGGCAATTTTACCGTCGAACGATTGTCCAATTACCGAGGATATTTTCGTTCAGACATTTCCACAGGAAATTTGATGGAAAAATATCATTGAGAAGCTTCATTGCGTTACTACGTTGGGAATTTGTTTTTTTTTTTTCGAGACTTTTTATGCAGAAATCGATTGGGAATCTTCGTCGAAATATTTTCCTCAGCAATATCATTGAGAATTTCTCGTAGCATTTTTTTATTTTTATTTATAATTTTATCGGTGATCAAAATAATAATAACAATAAATTATTATTTTTGTTCAAGTACGCTGGTCTTCATATCAGGAGAGAGAGAGAGAGAGAGAGAGAGAGAGAGAGAGAGAGAGAGAGAGAGAGAGAGACAAAGAGAGCACATTGATAGAAAAATTCTTTTGATATTAACTGGATGCGTTTATTTGATTTTTGTTTAATTTTAATTAGCTAGATTTTCCGTGAAATCAGATTTTTCTTTTATCATTCCATTATTAAAAGTATTTATTTTAGATATATTTATTTATTCAAATTAAGATCTATTTAATATAGTCTAATTACTAAATATTTTATTTATTAATAATAAATCTGTGATTTGGCTTCACCTGGTAGAATAAGACAAAAGAAACAGACGGAAAAATGGTAAACGATTCAGTCTCTCAAAAATCTCATGGCTTTGTTTTCATTAGAAGACTCTTCTGCAGTTGAGGAAAATGGTTAGTCCTTCTATGCATAAATAGTCGCGCCTGTTAATATTAGGTGTTGGAATTAATTCGTAGCGTTTTACAAGAGATGGCGTAGGTAGTACAGTATTTCGTTGTTTCCGACGGTAATGTATTCATCGTGAAACAGCTATCATTGAATGTCATTTGCTGTACATAACCTCTTTTTGAATCGTAAATAACAATACTTTATAATTTATTGAATATGCCAACATTTGTGCCGAATAAAGTGTTTCGGATTCATAATCGTCATTGTCTGCAATCATGCGTCATCGAGTAAGGACCATTGATGGTTTCGTGGGGAATCCCCAACTAGGAAATGCTGAGAACTCGATACCCTTGCTCGAGGCGAACTTCGATATACTCGTATAAAAAGAAGTAGAGAGGGAGAGAGGGGGAGAGAGAGAGAGAGAGAGAGAGAGAGAGAGAGAGAGAGAGAGAGAGAGAGAGTCAGACAGACATACACACTCGCACATATAAATAAGTAAATAAATAAACAAATAAATAATTAAAAAATAAATACGTCGCGCGTAAAGGAGTAAAAATTCTCGTAAATGAAGCAGTAACAATGAACGCGTTTTTCCAGCTTGACAAAAAAAAATCCGCGAAGACCCATGGCCCCATGTTGTAAAACGATGATTGCGGAACAATGACACTACGCGATCGTGGCGGACGCGCACGGCGGGGGCGGGAGGGGGAGGATCAACTGGATAATATATTGTGCAATCGTTAATGCAATGCAGGCGGTAACGTCGTCGTCGTTGCGCCAATGGTCATTATAAATACCGCAAAGTATTTATTTGCGGCGAGGAGAAGGCAGCTTCGATTGTGATCGATCGATGGACAGTAAATATACACTAATCCAAAGAATTAAGGGAACAGAACATTTCTTTTTTTCTTCAGTGGAACAGAACTCTTCCCTTTTTTTTTTCGTGTTTTTTTGAAGCGCTGTATCTCTGTGAAAAATGGTCGTATCGAGATGAAAAAAAAGCATATTGACGCTTCAAGTCTCTAGTTATGAGATCTTTTGGCAAATTTTTTTTATGAGCTTCAATTACCTTGCATTTATAAGAAATAGCGCAGGAGGAAATTTTCAAATTTTTTTGTTTTTTTTTTCAAGGGTCCACGGGTTCGGGATTTTTTTTTTCAGTTTAATCAAGGTATAGGTCGGTTATCTTGTTTGTTCAGCTACAATTTTGTTTTTTGTCAGTCTCTCTACGTCCATTTTTTGCTGAGATATCGGACTTTGAATGAAAAAGGATCCTTTTGTCTTTGATCATCGATATCTCAGCAACCAATGATCGCACAGGGAATTAAGGGGCAGTTTTGAAAACTTGAACACATTTTCTACAAGACTCTTTCATTGATTTTTTTAGCAACTATTTTTTTTTTCACCATTAACATCAATTTTAAGGAAGTACAAATAAATGACTTTTTTTTGGTGTTTCAGTAAATCTAGCACTACTTTACAAATATTCATGAAAAGACTAACGTTGCCAGATTTTTTTTTTCAGCATAATGTGCCCCCAAAAGCACTGCAAATTTCCAAATTGATCCATCGAACTGTTTTTCCGGACCGATTGATCAAAGTTTTACAAAACAATTAAAGGAAAAAGTGTTCCTAAACATCGTGTCATCATCCTCAAAGCGAAAGAACGATTTCCTTTGGATTTTTTTTTTCAATACTTTGCACTAGTTACTTGTGAAATTCAAGAAAAAAAAAATTCCAAAATTAAAAAAAAATGTTTTTTTTTATTTGTAAAACATTTTAGGACACAATACTGACTCATATTTTCTTCTGAAAAAAAAATATGAGTTTTGGAAAAAACGGTTTTTTCTAACCCTAATAACCGTCGCAGAAAATATCGAGAATCAATCGCATAAATGTTTTCAGATCGAATAATGAATACAGCTTGGGGATATCAACTTTTAATTAATGCTATTGAAGATGAGTGAAATTATGATACGCAAAGGTCGAATCGTGCCTGATATGAATCAGTATTGTTCCCTGAAATGTTTTACAAATTAAAAAAAAAATCAAAAATATTTTTTTTTAATGTTTTGAATTTTTTTCTCAAATTTAACAAGCAACTAGTGCAAAGTTGTGATAAAATTGGAAAAAAATTGATCTTGTCATTTAAATGATGATTACACGATGTTTTGGAACGATACACTTGTTCCTTTAATTGTTTTATAAAACTTTGATCAATCGGTCCGGACGAACGGTTCGATGGATCAATTTGAAAATTTACTAGGCTATTGGAAGTACATTAAGCTGAAGAAAAACCTGGCAACGTCAGTCTTTCCATGAATATTTGTAAAGTAATGGTAGATTTACTGAAATACCAAATTAAGTCATTTTTTTGTACTTTGTTCAAATTTGTGTTAAGAGAGGGAAAAAAAATTGTTACTCAAAAATCAATGAAAGGGTCTTGTAGGAAATGTATTCAAGTTTTCAAAACTGTCCCTTAATTTCCTGTGCGATTATTGGTTGCTGAGATATCGATGATCAAAGACAAAGGGATCCTTTTTCATTTAAAGTCGAATATCTCAGCAAAAAATGGACGTAGAGAGATTGACCAAAAATGAAATTGTAGCTGTATAAACAAGCTAACTGAACTATCCATTGATTCAACTGAAAAAAAAATTACCGAACCCGTGGACCCTTGAAAAAAAAAACATTGAAAATTTTTGTCTCACGCTATTTCTTATTATTGCGAGATAACTATAGCTCATAAAAATTTTTTACGAAAGATCTCTGAGCTAGAGACTTGAAGCTTCAAAATGCTTTTTTTTTTATCTCGATATGACCATTTTTCACAGAGATACAGTACGTCAAAAAACACTAAAAAAAAGGGGAAGAAATGTTCTGTTCCTTTAATTCTTTGGAGTAGTGTATATATATATATATATATATATATAGAGAGAGAGAGAGAGAGAGAGATTTTTTTATTAATTAAAATTTTTGATTTTTACGAAATTCACAAAATAATGTATATCTATACATATAATAAAACCGTAAACTCTGTGTGTTTGTTTTCAGAATTACATAGGCCTTTACTTGAAGTAACATTTATTGTTAGTTTTTATTTCATCACGATCGGCACGCTCGATCAAAAGGTATGCTGATGTTTAAGTTTTCGAAAATCTCCGCGCAAGAAACTGTGGGCAAATAATTATATATATAATGTTCGTGTCATTTAGCTTGATTTGGCATTCCGCTCGAAAACGAAAAGATTGAAGGATGTCAAAACGTTTACGACCTCGGGCCACGAGGAAAGGCAAAACCCAGGAGTCTGACATTTTGCATATTGTTTTACCACATAATTATCGTATAAAAAAAAAAAAAACGTCCAAGAGTCTTCGAGGATTTACTAGTCTTTTTTATGGACTTTTTTGAGGACGCCACGTTAAGAAAAAGAAAGAGTGTCAAATTCAGAGATTTTACGCGTGTTTTTAAATCGCGCTTCGTAATAACGTAAAATATGTAGAAAAAAAAATAGTAATTTCGGTTATTTTATCGGGAGAAAAATCAGATTTAGAACGCTCTCATTATGGATAATGTGCGACACTTTTTATTCGAATTGTGAGTTTTTCGAGTGAAAATATACACTTTTTATTTTGGCAATCGATAACTCGGGCTAAAAAAAATCGTACGGAGCTCGGTAAAAAATTAATTTAAAGCAAAATGGATGCTCTTTAAAACTGTTGTAAATTATTTTTTGTAAAAGAAATTTTCCTCACCCGTGTACAGCTTCGAAGTATGCCGAATTTTTTTCAATTTTTGCTTCTTTTCGCTTAACCCTTCGTGGTCACTCTAGATAGAATCGACCCGTCGATCAATTTTTGGCGTAAATATTTAATAGTTCCGGCTTCGAATGGGACTGTTACCTGGAGTTTGACGTATCCTCATACCCTAAAATTTACCCTCTTCACATGTCGGAATAAATACCTTTTGTGAAACGCACACTATGGTATTATTTTTTTCCCAAAAGTAGCATATCTAGGGAGTAACACTTCCAAATTTTAGGTAAAAATGTTAAAAATTCACGGGACTATGATTTTTTGAGCGAAAAAGTGTCTTTTTTGCGTTTTCACCTCTTTATAACTTTTTTTAAACATGTCGCCATTTTATTTCTTATAAATAAATTTTTCGTACATGATCTAGATAGTTCAAAGCATGTTCCGTAATTTTTTGAACTACTTTGGACGGATAGTTTGGTAACAATACTTTTTTGAAAACTGACTGGGTAGAATCGACCCAAGTGTGACCACGAAGGGTTAACGAGCAATAACTTGGAGAAAAAAAAATGAGAACATTTTTTGCAACCGATGTTTTCAAAGATAAAGATTGTCTCTTAAAAAATGGGTTTTTCCATTGTTTTCTCCGATTATTATTCTCGGAGATACAGATGTTCGAAAAAAGTTCAAATTTTTTTCAAAATATGAGTGAGCCTCCAATTGTCAGGCTTGCTGTAATATAGGAAACGTGTTTTTCGTAATAACCTCAGTAAGTGAACCTCAGTGAGGTGCGAGACTAAAAGGTTTTTAATCAAACCATGAAATAAATTAATCGTACAATTAAAATGATGAGATGAAATTATAGTAAAGTAAGAAATAACAGACGAATGATATATATATATATATATATATATATATATAGGTTGATTGAAATACCGCAATGACCGCAAAAGAATTGATAATAATTATAATAACGGCAATAATTATGGTAAAGAATAATTGAGCATTATTACCGCGAAAGGCTCAACCTGAATGGGATAGGGCTTTTCTCCCATCGATGTCTACCAAGGCCAAGCAGACTGGGAGAGAGGGAGAGAGAGTGAGAGAGAGTGAGAGAGAGGGGCGAGAGGGGCGAGAGAGAGGGAGGGGGGCTTAAAAATTGCCACGACGATGATGATAACTTCTTATGATAATGAATGATACGGGAATGCAATCGGCGATATGGGACAACCGGTTTTGCTTGGAGTACGGCTCGGGGGCTTTGATCCCGCGAGTCG